>LIEC01010246.1:0-102863 GCA_001925005.1 Drosera capensis | reverse complement strand
GTTGAAACTTGGACCTTACAAAAGGAATAGAGAAATTAGAGAGATGAGGCTGAGATTGTTGACGAAATTAATGGAATTCCCTACGCGACACTAGCAGCAGTAGTTGAACTTTCAGTAGTCATGACTTGAAAAGGAGTTTGTATAGGGAGGATTACCAAAAGCTGACTTATACAAAGTTATCACAACAGATTAAATTACACCTCCTTCTTGCTGTAAACCTTTTAGGAAACTATACTAGTACACCATATATATATCATGTAAAGCATAAAATGAAAATAACACGGTATTTTAACTTGGCAAAAGCTCCTCCAAAGTGAGAAGTAAAAACCACGGGATTAATATCGAAGTTCACCCAATATCTTCACTATATCCGAATAATAAACATACAAAGATCCTCTCTAAATTACACTAGAGGTATACGATAGTAACCTCCATCCTCCAGAAAGAGCTTTTGGACACTGAAGTTATCGCATTCAACATCCCCTGCTCCTCCATCGGGGAGGATATGCGAGGATCACAAACTAGATTCACAGCCACAACCTCCTTCAATGCATCACGAACGTCTTCGTCATAAAGCCTTATGCAGCTCTGGTTCGATCGGTTGAGCGAGGATCCAAGGTGGGTCAACAACAACGATGTGAACAGGACAGGGGGTTCGGTCGACTACGGTAGTGGTCAGAGGTGGCGAGGCTTGGGTCGCTTCGTTATTGAAGCCTTATGCTGCTCCGATACAAACAGGACAAGGGGAGCGATCGACTCCTGTGGTGATCAGAGTTGGCGAGGCAAGGGGAGCGACGATGTTGGTGGTCCGACTGGGGCGACGATGATGGACAAGGAGAGGAAGGGGCGGTGAATAGGGGAGATAAGGATGGGAGCGAGGACAGTGGCCGACGATGGAGGCGACATGATTGCCGTGGATTGGAGATGGAATGTGAGGAGGAAAGAGTAATAGAGGAGATGAATTGAAAATTATATGTTTGGGGAATTATTTTTCTGTGTGTATATTTTTATAATATTTATTGAAAAGTTATAGTTTTAGGTAATTTTTTGAAAATAAGTGAGAAAAATACTAACATAATAATTTTAACTATACTTATATCTGATGTCAAATTTAAAAACAAGTTTATTTTATTTCTATTTTGATATCTTTTTTAGCTAATGATTGGAATTCTATTTTTATAATTTGATGTAAAAATATAAATATAATATCTTATATAATTGATGGTTGGATTACTCTCGAAAACAAGCATGATGAACTTTTGGCAAAGAGATTAAGGATCACCATGACACCATCAATTCTCCTCCTCCACTTTTTGTGCGGATATTTAATTCAGAGGATATTTGGTTCGGTTTAATGATGATCAAAATTAATTTTAAATTATTTTATAATGTTCAGAAAAATATTTGATATTGATTTTAATTGTACGTTTAAGTAGTTTTTTGTTTAAAGTTATAAGTTATTTGAAATTGTTTTTCTCTTTAACGTACCAAATAAAATAACTTCAACCTATTTTTTTTTTTACAAAACACCAAGTTACTTATTATGAATAATTTAAATATTAATTTCACCATTAATAATAAAAATTACTCCATAATACTTACTTGATTATCTTTCATAATACACACTTTTTTCAATTATAATTAATCACAATTTATCAATATCAATTATAAACACATGTTATATCCGCGGGACAAACGTACCCAAATACCTGATCACCATTCACTCACCCTTCAGCCCAACCTTTCTCCACCACCGTCAATGGCGCCAACATCAGCAATCCGCTCATCTTTAACCCCGCTTTCACTGCACTTATCACTCCGATCTCCCGCCATAAAACCCTCATTTCACTCCACACTCCCTCGGGCGCAACCGTTCGCAGCCTCCCCCCGCCGCAGCCGCCTCAACCACAACCGCAGCAGGACGGCATCGATGGTTGTACGAGCAGCAAGAGTCGAGTCCAAGGAAGTGGTTCTCGGCTCCAATCCTCCACGGTTTCAGGTTCATCGTTGTGATTGATTCATCTGATTTAGTTTCGATCAAATTGAGATTCTTGCGTCGATTGGAGACGAGCGTAGTGTGGTGATTCTAATAGGTGTTTGGTTTTTTTACAACAGTTGCCGGAACCCTTGACCGGGAGGACTTGGACTTTGCGGGATTTCGAAGCGTCTGATGTTTTGCTGGTGAAGTGTTTCCTTCGATTCATGGATTTGTTTGAGAGTCGGTGAAGTTTGGGGTGGTCTTGGTGCATAAGTCACTAGTTATCTATATTTAAATCAAATAATGAGTATATAATTATAAAGGGGGGCTATTTTCAATGTTGATTTTTGAAAATTTGTGAGGATTGGAACCTTATGTATGCATAGAACGCAAAAATAACAAGGCAACTTGCACGATATCAAAGACTCTCGTTTACCGTGAGGGTCTAAGTGAGAATTATGTATGCAATCTTATCTTGGGACCGTGATGTTTTATTTTTTGGAAAAAAAATGTTGAGGATATGCGTGAGTAAATTCACCCACATGGATCGTACCATGGAGGATAATAAAGAGTAAAATATATATCGAACTACTCATAATACTTTACCTTAAGTTTTTGGATTAATAATTGGTCTAAATTCACATGTGTATTCTACACATTCCCGATTTGGGTATGATTTATCAACCTATGGTTCGTTGGGCTGGACATGTGGGTCTAGGGTGAGCATAAGGAGATCCCCAGCTAGTTACATCACATCTCCGCAAAACGGGTTGATCAGTTACGCAAGTGACACAGTCCAAATTATGTGTTGATACCGACCCATAGATTGAGGCTCAAGGGAGAGTTGGTCATGTGGATGGACTAACGCATAAGGGGAAGATTGTTAAGGATATATGTAAGTAGTTTTACCCACATTGACCATTGAGAAAAAGAAACAATATAATACATATGTGAACAATCCATAACTTGTCAGTATAAACTTTTAGATTAATAATTGAATGTAATTCATATATGTATTCTTCTCTGGTCTGGTTAGGGTGTGATTTTCCTCTTGGACTCTTACCTGAATCATAACATTTAAGTATTGAATCTATGACCAAGATATCTTTGTGGAACAATTCACATGCCACACTCATCCTTCAAAAATTGAGGAGAATAGTTGCCAATTTTAAGAACTCAAATATTTTTAGTAATATTACTGTTGACAATAGGCAATTTGGTTTGATGATGGATTTTACTTGAATGTTTTAAATTTGTCACCCGCATGCTTTGACAGAGCCTGATTCTTTGTTCACTAGTGGTTCTATTCTTTCTACAAATATTCCGAATTATATAGAGTAATTGCATGGTTTCAGTCTCAACTAGTTTACACATGCCGCTATGTTGAGAATAGTTTATCCACATTGATATGGTGAAAATATAACTAGTGTATATATAGATTTTGAGTCACTCTACTCATTATCAAATAGTTTTGAGTTGGAACCTCAGATGTTTAATATGATATCGGAGCCAGTAGACCCAACGATAAAAACTCCACGTCACCCAAATATGAGTGTTCAAGCCCAAAAGGAGGCATCCGTGCGAGAAAACGTGTTGAGAATAGTATGTCCACATCGGGGAGCTCGAAAATATAACAAGTGGATATTTAAATACTAAGCCATCAGAGGTTTAATAATCTCCCATGTTGGTTATTTCTTTGTTGGATAAACTTTAGTCAGTGTTTTGTTTCCTTCCTGCCCTGTTTGTCTTTTTATGATAATAGTGTGTAAATTCTGATGACTCTGAAGCAGGTTATGTTTCTTTGCAATCACTGCCCATTTGTTATTCACTTAAAAGAAGACATATTGAAACTTTCAAGTTTCTATATGAAGGTACATCAGTTTTGGGAGTTTTCCTCTCTTCTCTCTCACTGCAGTATGATAGCTTACCAGCATCTTATGCTTTGGTGCTGCAGAAGGGGCTTTCTGTCGTCGCAATATCTTCAAATTCTGTTGTAACTCATCCACAGGTTCAGACTCACCGAGACTCACTAACATAATGTTTCCTATGCTGAAGTTGCTCAATGCCTGTTGGCCATGTCCTTCACAGGATGGACCGGAGTACATGGCTGAAGAAGCTAAACTTTTTCTCTATCCTTTCCCTTACTTGTATGATGAGGTTAGTTCGCACTTCGACTACTCAAGCATCCTTTTCCTTGTTGCGATACTCATATGTGTAGACGTTAGCTGCTCGGTGCGGTGATGCTCTCTGCTAGTCAGTACAGCTTGTTATGCCTTGATTTGTGTTAGGACTATGAACCCATTATTCTACAAATCTTATTTGAATTACTTCCACATTTAACTATTATAAATCTTGTAGAGATATTCTAGTATTATGTGATATTAAGGCCAATATACTAGCCCATACCCAAAAAGGGTTAATCTCCTGGGTGTACTCTGTGAAATGAAGTTCAATGAGGAAATGATACGAGAGCATATATGGCTCGCCTCCTAAGAGAAGATTGAGTCTAGCTCGGTTTATTTTATCAAAATAGAAGCAGATAGGAGATATTTTTTCCTTTTTCCAAATTCTAGCTTTTCAACATCACTCTATATGCTTCCCTTGTTATGCTAAGCACATTCTTTGCTAATTCCTTTTGATCACCATTACCTACCTCATTCCTTTCACCAAAAAACAAAACAAAACGAAAAGACAATCCTTTCCTTTAAATTCCTTACCTTCATCTTGTGTCCATTTTGTCTGTTGTGAACACACTGTATCCGCATAAGTTATTTTGTCATCATCCCAATATACCAACTAGCCAAGCAAGTCTTCTTTTCCTGGACTAACGTCTTTAAGGCTTTAACCAAAATCGTCCACAATGTTGGAACTCTTGCTCATTTCTCACTAGATCAGGTCGTAGTTGCATCGACCTTTGCTCACTTTTCCGAAGCACCCAGGATGGGTAGCACATCACTGCTGAGTGCTGAGTGGGACCCAATGAAGTTTCGTATTGAGTTTTTTCCATGATGAAAGACTGAACAACTTGTTAAAGTACTAATTGTCGGCTATAGCTTACTAGTTTTAACACCCTTGCAAATTAATGCAGACTCCAGATGGATTAATCATCATCCTATGTGCGTCTAATCATGCCCATTTTTCTATGAACGTAATAATATGCCTCTTTCTTGTTTCGTTTAGGTTACTAGACTTTTCATGGTGATTCAGGTATTCATATAAATTGAACCCAAGGCATTCAGCCTGACCTGTAAAATTTGTACTCATCTTGGCATTGATATGACTCTTTATTCACGCACATCCCTTCTTGTAGTTAATGATCTCAGGAGCCTTTTAAGCATCCTGATTTCTTTCTGCGGAAACTATCTAGGATTATCTTACTGCCCCCGCTATTTGATCCTCAAGCACTAATTACTTTTATCATAAATATAAATGCAGTCACAAGATGTTGCACGCGATTTTGGGGCAGTGTGTACGCCAGAGTTCTTCTTGTTCAAGAAGGTGATCCTCGATTATTTGATTTCTGATGTATTGGACAGGAAAAGAGGTGGGATTTCGTTTTGACCCATACTGATTCTTGTTTCTAGAGATAGCAACCATGTGACCACCCTGTCATTGTTAAATTCCCATTGTCTACTAGGATGAGCGGAAGACATTTGAACTAGTATATCATGGACAGTTTGATGATTCTCGACCCAGCAATAATCTGCCGATCACAGGAAGGTGATTCCCTGATAAGCTCGATGCATCACTCCCTTCTTATCGAAAATCACTCTTTTTTAGCTGTACATATATTTGTTTTTTCTAGGGACCTGAGACAGGCGATAGACTGTGCCCTCAATGGTCAACCTATTCCATCAGATCAAAAGCCAAGGTCTTGTTCCTTCGCGATTGATCATGTATGCTTCTTTGAAAATATACATCAGCTTCACAAAATGCTTATGCTTCATTTTTCTGCTTCCCTTGTTTCCAATGGGCAGCGTCGGTTGCAGCATCAAATGGCATCCATCGATAAAATGGTAAAACTTTTGAGATTTCCCCTGCAACTGTGCAAAAGGTAACACTTAAGGGGACCCTTTTTTGGCTATATAACTGAAACGACTAATCTTAGGCCCCAGAGATTAGACATATCCTTTCTATTTACTTACATATTGATTTGCCTCTGTTGATTACTTCCAGGCGAAGTTTGGATTGCACATGATGCAAGTTAAATGATGGAAATTATTTTGTTTCACTGTATCAAATTGAAGCTTAATTTTGGCAGAACTTGAATTACTGTTGGTTGCAATGGGAAACCGGAGGTCAATGGCTGATGCAGAGTTGCTAGCATCGTCATAAACAGAGCCCTGCATAGTCTCCTCATATTGTACTAATTGTGAATAGGAAGGTTTTTTAGGTACTAAGAGAGAGTAATTGTTCAAAAATTTCGATAATGTTTATTGGGCTCTTAACCATGCTATAACCAGCCTTAACATCTTTCTTTGGTGTAACTAGATGATGTCAGCTTACATTATTGTGATTGCAATTGCGCGTGCTCATTTCCTCCTGAGAATTTCTAGGTCATTAGCTAACCTGCTTTCTTGAATTGCCCATTATCTTTTTGTTTTACCATTTCAAGGAAGATTTGTTTTTTCCTGACTTGAAGAATCCGTAAGTCAAACCTCATAAGGGCACGGAAAGGGGTAATTTCTTTTATTTTACACATAATCCGTGGCAACTTGATGAGTTGTGGCTAGCTGTTAGACCCTTGCTAGTTCGAAACGAGACGGCTTGTGTTGCTTCCCTCGTGCGAACACAAGGTCGCGAAACAAAGCGAAGGAGCAACGCATGCCACACTAGGATTGGGGCGCGAGGGAGGCACGCTCCAAGGCCAGCGAGTATTGTCACGAGCAAGGCAAAGGCGTGATGCATTTTTAGCATTGCATTTGGACTTAGGCGCGAGTGCATTGCGTTACGTTCCAAGGGCCGCGAGTGCATTGCGTTACGTTCCAAGGGCCAATGAACGTTGTGAGATTTCATAGTGTTGGCTATTGAAGACTGTTGGTAAGTTTGATGAGCACCAGAGTAAGTTTGGGTTGGGTTGAGATCACAAGACTGGTGGACTATTTGGAGGTGCAACGGATGTTCCTATCAAGTGGGGTTTTTAGAGTAATCTTATATATGGGGAAGAGATGTCATAAGATCAAGCCAAGCCAAAGTGTCCAAGTTTGTTTCTCATGCTAAGATTTGTTATAGATATCGTTCCTCAAGATATAAGATCAGATCAGATCATGTCGGAATTGGCAAAAAATATATTGTTAAGCTAAAAGATATGATTTGATGTAATTCTAGGTTCAATGATATTTCGTGTGGCTGTATGTTTTTGTTAGAAATCTCTTAGCTTTGGCTGTAAATATAGAGCTTTTGAGAGCCGCAAAATATATGATGTCAAAGATCTCGAGATTTCTAAGAGCTTTGGACAGAAGATCCTTTGTTGTAATTGGGTTTATAATAAAGGTTAGGAGAAATCTTTGCGCTTCATTTCTATGGTCTTTTCGTTATAAGTCTTGTGTGCTTTTGTTAAGTGATTAAGGCGAGATCTCGTTGTGCGATTAGGTTGACTAATTCGTGCGGAATCAGGCCGCACATGCGAAAAAATTTAGGTGTAAACTTGACCTCGTGACAATTAGTATTAGAGCCGATGTTCGTTGGGAGTTGGTTACAAATTCATGATCATGGCTAGTGGTACGAACTTTGAGTTCAAGGAGCGAGTTACTAGTTTGGACAACTTCATTGGAGTTGTGCTCTTTGACCAACGAAGTTGTGCCTCTTACAAATCAATATCGTTCCTTGATGAAAGACGGATTATCGACGAAGAATTTGGAGACCTTATCGATGATCGACACCTTGAAGGCAGAGTTCAAGGCTAAGCTCTCCAAGCAACAAAATAAAGCTATAATTTTGAGAATTGAGACACGTTTAAAAAGGAACTAAGGGATTAGTTCCTGTCGTTGAACATGGCGTGACTTGTGAGACAGAAGTTGAAAGCGTTAAAGCATTCAGGGGCTATTCGTGAGTGTATGAAGGAATTCTATTCGTTGATGCTAGATATCAACATGTCCGACGAGGAAAAAACTGTTCAACTTCCTTTCGAAGTTACAAACATGGGCGCAATCCCAATTGCGGAATAAGAATGTAAAGAACTTGTCACCCGTGATTGCTGCAACAGAGAAGCTTGTTGATTTCAGGACTGACAAACTGTTTTGAGTAGGAGGAACCGACAAGGTGTCCAAGGACAAGTTAGGGGACGAGCCAAAGAACGGAGGTTCGAAGGTGAGGAAGAGTTTTTCTATCTGTGAAGGCCCTCATCGGATGTAGGATTGTCCCAGATGAGAGTGATTAAATGCTTTCATAGTTGATGATTCAATTGACATGCTGAAAATGGAATGATCAACGTTGTACTGATGTATGCCAAAACGAATAACTGAATCACTAACCCTACCAGACCAAACACGAGGGGATTATTTAAGCCCATCAAGAGCTTTCCGCAAAAGACATACCTTGATCCTGTCCCTCTAGCAACAAACCTTGGTGGTTGCTTCATATACACTTCCTCCTAGAGATCACCATGAATAAAGACATATTTTATGCTAAACTGATATAAAGGCCACTCAAACCTAGCAGCCAAGAAGATAACAACTTGAATGGATGATATCTTAATTACATAGAAAAATGTCATGTTTGTGATCTTGGCCATAAATCTGTACATAACCTTTTCCTATAAGTCGCGTCTTTGAGCACTCTACTAAACCATATGTAAGATGCTTGACAAAGATCTAACGACATTCAACTATCTGTCTTTCTAGAGACAACGTTACAAGATCCCAATGTCTTATTACATTACAACGTCTCCATCTCTTCCTCCATAGCACGAGCTCAACCTAGATGAGCCACAATGTCTTGGATGCTATATAGTATCTGAATAGAACCAAAAGGCGATACAAAGATAGACATTCGTGGAGATAAATTATGATACAAGGCAAAATTAGCGAGAGGATATCGAGATCGAGTATGATGAGAAACAGATCGCCAAATAGATAGATGATCACACACATATACCTTAAAAGGAACTTCCGAACAAGGCATGATTGTCGACTCATAGTACTCTTTTGCATTATTAGTGCATAAGATATTGAACACGATAATAATACTATGTATACTGTCGTTTATAAAAATTTTGAATGATCAGAATACTTCAGTATGATCTTTAATGAGACATAATCATGTCATACGACTCCAATCATCGTTGATTGTGATGAAGTTAAGAAAAACAAATGAGGACTCTTAACTAGAAACGAATGAAGTGTCTTAAATGGTTGAGACATGAAACTCAAATCACGAGGTTGAAACAACGCACGACAGTGTTTACCTAGCTGGCATGTATCGTAATCACGCTGAATGCTCGAAGACGATAGAAAAGAAAATTGACGATGTACTTCTTGTGATGGATGTCCAAGATGACAATGTAATCGGTATCATTCATAGTCTTTATTTGATGAGAAAAACCAACGGTCTTTGCTTATAGCACTAACAACAACTATAGTATCATGATCAAGTATATATAACCTACCAGACTCACGTCCATCACCAATCCGATGGCTAATATTTGGGTCTTTGAAAGCACAAGTGGATAATGCAAATATGACATCATAGTCAAGAACACACGTAATAGAGCTGAGTGAAAGGCATATGGGACGTTCTGGTTGCATGTTGGTAGTTCGGCTATGGGTTATTCGCATGTTGTTATGTCAATCGATCTCTACCTGATGCACCAAACTATTTGTCATAGTTAGTATGATCCCTTCTGATTAGGCCGGATCGTAGGATGATCTAATCATATGTCGGACTGATCTGAAGATGTGGGATCTGATTTACACACCAAGAACCAAGAAAATATGTCCGATATTTTCGGGAGACTGAGGTATGCACATCAGACGTCTGCTTCGAAGCTCAAGTCAGTATATGTCCGATATGAGGGACAAGGAATGAGGAGAAGAGAATTGAATATGAAGGAGTAAAAACCGAGAGAGGATACCTCCTTGAGAAAAGTGAAAGGAATTTATAGGAAAGAAGAACCCTAATTAGGCAGGCTTTTCCCATATCTTCCAAGATCCATTTCCCTTGTGTTCAATGCCCATTTCCCTTGTGTTAACTATTCTTCTCATCAATGAAAGAAGAATTTGACTTGACTTGTCATTGACCATAACCTTGACTCGGGTGACCATCAGAACGTATGTAGTGATGTTGTGAGTGACTTGGAGCACGCCGATCATAATATTACCTAATAACATAGAGGTCCCTCTTCCTTCAAAATTAAACATGTTATTAGGCCGAACACACACTCCAAGAAGTGTCCGACCAACCTCCACGTGAAGAAGGGACATGACCAAAGAGGTCTTCCTTACTTCAAAATTAAAAGTATTACTAGGTCGAATAGGCTCTTTAAGAAAAGTTTCCGATCGACCTTTCAATGAAGAAGGGACATGACGAAAGAGGTCTTCCTTACTTCAAAATTACAAGTTTGGACTGACACTTCAAAAGAAGTGTCCGAATGATCTTTCCATAAAGAAGGGTGTTAGGTTCACATATTCAACCTATTCACATATTCAACCTAAAGGGGGATGAATAGGTTGATTCAAATTTTATCAGGTAAATGCAGTGGATTTAATGATTTGAACACTGATGTTCTTTGCAGACTACTAAGATAGTCTACAGCAAAGACTCAAAATGCATAATTTTGCCTCAATTTTGCTGTAATATTTAGTTTCTAACAGTTCTAAAACATCAAGCAATGAAAGAAAGTAAAGAACACAAGATTTTTACTAGTTCAGACACTCATTATCATCTGATAATCGAGAGCTTAGTCCAGTTTTCCCTTGGTGACCAATTTAGTCAAGCCAAGAGGTAAGTTCACTATCTTCTTGTTTGTGGTTTGCAAGATAATCCCTTTTATAAGTTAGCTAACTTATAAAAAGCTTAAGAACCAAGATCTTTGCACAGATCCTTTACTGGACTCTGCTGTAGTTTTTGTTCTTCTATGCAGACTAGTGAACTCTTTTCTTGTATTCTTCTCAGTTTAGATCAGTCGAGTTACTTTTAATCTTGGATTGTTTTTGCAAGGTAGCAGTGTTAATCTCTCATTCAATACTCCTCTTCAATGAGCATCATGGATCCCCTTTTATAGGATGAGGAAATGAACCCGTGACTTATGTACAGGACCTGATGTGATATCATGTCACATGTGAGCCTCAACTGATATTGAAAGCTCAACTTTTTCAGATCCTCGTACTGTCACACTCTGAACCTCAGACCTCTGACCCAACCTCAAGAACCATCTCTGCTGTACGCGAGTCGGTTACACCTTAATATGCATTCAGCATTGTCAAGACCTCGTCTGCACCCAGTCCTTGCTGTAACCTCGTCTGCACCCAGATCTGATGCACTTCATACATTACTTGGTCCTCGTCTGCAAGTTCAATCCTAGATCCTCAAACTTTTGTAGGTCTTTTGTTGCCCATGCATGTCTTAGTTGCTTAGTCAAAATCCTCTGTAGTAGTCTGCATCTGATGGCCCACAAAATGCTCTCCATGTGTTGTTATTTGCTCTCCAGCATCTGATCTAGACTACAACAACCTACCTAATTTCCAGGTTAAGCATACTAACAACATCATGGCTAATACTCCTAAGTTTTATTCATTAATTTTTATACAAATAGAGGGATTGTACATTCCTATACGACCAAAGAGGTCCCTCTTCCTTCAAAATTAAATGTGTTATTAGGCTAGAGAGACTCTAAGGGAAGTGTCCAACTAGTCTCCCAATGAAGAAGGGACATGACCAATGAGATCTCCCTTCTTTCAAAATTAAAAGTGTTATTTGTTCGCAGACACTCCAAGAGAAGTGTCCGATCAAACCTAGAGGGGGGTTGAATAGGTGGTTTTAAAAGTTTTCAGTATATTGCAACGGAATGATGAATTTCAATACACTAATGTTCTTTGTAGACTATTGAGGTGGTCTGCAGCAGAGGCTCAAAATTTGAGAGTTTATCTCTGTTTGCTGTTGTGATTGATTCCTAACGGTTCTAATAGCTCAAAACAATGGGAAAAAGAAAAAAAACACATGATTTATACTGGTTCACACACTAGTTATCAACTGATAATCGAGAGCTTAGCCTAGTCTTCCCTTGGTGACCAGTTTAGTCAATCCAAGAAGTGAGTTCACTATCATCTTGTTTTTGTTTTAAAAGATAATTTATTCATAACATAGCTAACTTTTCAAAGGCAAAAAACCTAGATCCTTGCACAAATTTCTCACTGGACTCCGTTGTAGCTTATGTTCTTCAGTGCAAATTAGTGAACCATTTTCTTTCCGTTTCAACTGAAATTCTCTATAGTAGTCTACATCTGGTGGCCTATAATGCTCTCCATCTTTGGCCGTCTATTCTTCAGCATCTGACCTAGACTACAGATACCTACCTAATTTCCAACCTAAGTACACTAACAACATCATGCCTAATACTTCTAAGTATTGTTCATCAATTTCTATACAACTAAAGAGATTACACATTCTTACCACCTTCCATCAAAATCAAAAATGCTATTAGGTTAGACAAACATTTCAAGAGAAGTGTCCGACCGACCTTTTCATAAAGAGGGGGCATGACCAAGAGGTCCTCTCTTCCTTTTAATTTAGAGTTGATAGTCAATCTTAAAACTAAGCTAAGATGAGTAGCTTAGATGAGGAGGTTGACCTAGGAAGCCTTGGTTGACCCAAGAAGTCATGGTTGAACTGAGAGGTCATGGCGACCCTAAGAGGGTCATGGAGGACCTAAGAGGGTCATTGTGGACCTAAGCGGGTCATTGTGGACCTAAGCGGGTCATGGCCGATATGAGGCGGTCATTGTCGATATGAGAAGGTCATGGCCTATCAGAGAGGTCATGGCCGACTTGAGAAGGTCATGGGGGATCTGAGAGGCCATGGTAGACCTGAAGGGTCATAGTCGACCTGAAAGAGACATGGTGGACCTGAGAGGGCCGTAATCTATTTGATCGGTCATGGTAGACCTATAAAGACAATGGTGTACTAGGGAGTATCTCAATGAGCTACGATAGGGATTTGACCCATCTTGGTCTCCCCCGTCCTTCCTCTCTGAGATTGGATGATTCAGTCCGAGTCAAATGGATAAGATGTCTTGTTCCCCAAGGCAAGGCCCATCTAGGTAAAATACCCATTAGGGAAAGACCCAAACAATTAGATAAATATGCCTATAAATATAAGTGTTTACACATACTTCGAGGTCTACTAGCACTTATCATCTCTAGCACTCAAAAGAGTGTACTAGGTTAGACCAACACTCCAAGAGAGCTTTCCGACCAGAAGTCTTCATCTATAAGTGGGCATGACCAAAGAGGTCCTTTTTTTTTTTTTTTTTTGCGAAATCAAAGTGTCCTCTAGATCGAACATACTATCAAGACGATTCATAACATCAAGATCGGATCTCACATTTAGATGGAGAGCTAATCTCCAGATCGGATGTCCCATCCAACCAAAGGTCATAAGGAAGATGACCAAAATGACCACCCTTCCTACTAAAAGAATAAAGGGTCCAAGGTCGCTCAAACCCTCCAAGAGAGGTATCCGACTAGGTCCCCTTTGTTAAAAAGGGGGCATGACCTATAAACCCTTATCAACTTTTTAGTCAAATGCTAGTTTGATCGATCCATCCCTACAGGTCATCCAGTTGGTTGACCATTGCTTATTTGATCGATCGTCTGACAAAACCATAAAAAATGATCTGGACCAAGACTACCCCGACCAACTTGGGGATTCTATGTACACCTTTTTTAATTCATTCACCTCACAGTGGGAAAGGTACAAAGTCAAAGAAAGAAATTTACTAATCCCAAAATCATCAAATTTCTTGGGGGTGAAAGGCATAAAAGATGTCTTGAGAATCTATCTTTAGGAAGAGAAAATTCCATAACTTAACAAATAACGAAGATCAGAGTGACCTGTAGGAAATCCGACCGGACGTCTGACCAACTTTGTTGCCAGCTCCCTATCTCAAGGTGCACCGCCCCAGAGGACAAACCGACCAATTGAAGGAAATTAAACTTTAAAGAGCATAATGACACTTCAAGTGATATAAGAATTTAAACTTTACTAGTTCTACAAGTCATTGGGAGGGGGGGGGGGCAGAGTTACCTGGGCTAGAACTGGTTGACTAAGTGATTTCCTAAGGAGAACTGTTTAGTGCAAGAAGCCCAATGGGACATGTAATCCTAGGTGAGACCGACTAGACGATCACAAGGTAGATCATGAGACAAAAAATGGTTAGACCGATTGATCGCTAGTAGGCCTATCCTAACCGATTGACCGAACGGTTATCAAAGGAAATGAATTCCCTAAAACATACAAAGTGCTACATACATCTAGGGGCAAACGACCCTAGGTTAGCATCGATTGATCGATTAGTCATAAGGTTAATTACTCTCAAGGGATGAATAATCCTAAGTCAAGGTCAAAACAATCGACCGCAACACACCAAAGAAAATCAAATGCCATGAAATAAAAGGTGTTTTCATAAATAAACATCGAATGATAGAAAAAGGTACAATGAGATCTAACCTAACGATCTAGAGAGAGGAGATCTACTCTTATCCCTTACTACCAACTATTAAGGTTTTTGGGCACCGGTCTAATCCATAGAATTTTCCTCCCCTTCTCAACAGGTAGGTTGATCCAAAGAGAAATTCAGCCAGTACCCTTAAACGAACAATGAAGTAAGGCTTCAAAGTATGTAAAGCTTCATGGGACAAGAAGTCCTACGCTTGAACTGACTGATCGACGGTCGACCAAGGAAGTAAAACTTCCAAAAAAAAATAAAAATTCTTAAGTGTTGTAATTCACAAGCGGAGAGCCCTAAGTTTGGATCGACCGATCAAGTGGTCAGTCAAGGAAATGCATTCCTAAGATTGGACCGATCGAACGAGTGGTCGGTTAAGAAAATCGATTTCCCCAAAATTGTTAAGTGAAACAAGTTTCACGGGATAAAGAGCCATAAGGTTAGACCGACCGATTGAACGAATGGTTGGTCAAGGGATGAATTTCTAACCTTGGCCCGACCAAACGAGTGGTCAATCAAGAGAATAAAGTTCCAAAAACTTATCAAGGAAAAGAAGGTTCTTGGGATAGACATCCCTAAGCTTTAACCAATTGATTAATTGGTCATAAAAAAGAAGTGAACTTCTTACGATTAATAAAATATTGCGGAGAACCCTAGGCTTGATCAGTTGAGGGTCGACCAATGAAGTACGACTGACCGACCAATGGTCAGCCAAGGATGTACTACCGACCAATAGATGGTTGGCCAATAAAGCACGATCGACTCATCGACCTTCGGCCAAGGTTGTACGATTGACCGATGATGGTCAGCTAGTAAAGAACGATCAATAGACCTTTGGTAAGCCAACCATGTATGATCAACCTATAGATGATCACCCAAAGAAATACAACTAACCGATGGTTTTCCAAGGAAGTAAAACTTCTCAAAAGATTATTATGTCAAGCTTCATGGGATAAGAAGTCCTAAGGTTAAACCAACCGATCGACGATCGTCCAAGGAGGTAAGACCAACCGATTAATGGTTGTCCAATAAAGTAAGACTTATAAATAAATTACTAACTATATTAAGTTTTCTAGGATAAGAAGTCTTAACCTTGATACGATCGATCGACGGACGCTCAAGGAAAGAATACTTCCAAAAAAAAGTCTCCAAGCATGTCAAGCTTCCATGGGACAAGAAGTCCTACGCTTGATCTGACCGACAGAAAACATGTCAATTTTCATGGGATAAGAACTCCTAAGCTTGAATCGACTACCAATCAATCATCTACGGAGGTAAATTTTTAAAAAATTGTAGTGTTCTAAGCTTCATAGGAAAAAGAGCTCTAAACTTCCAAAAATTTGTTAAGTTTCTAAGCTTCACATTGCAAAGAACTCTAAATTAAACTTGAACTGATCGATCCACGATCGACCAAGGAAGTGAACTTCCAAAAAATTTTGAACTTTTGTACGCTTCATTGCTCCAAGAGCTCTAAGCATGAGGCAACCAACCGAATGGTCTTCTAAGGCAAGTGAACCTCCATGAATTAGCAAGGTCTTATGAGTGTCAAGGAGAAGATGGTTTTAGGCACATACTGATAAACCGATAGACCATAACATTGACAAACCAAACCATTGAGAAATGGTTAAGCGTCGAAAGCTCAAAGGACAGGCAATCCCAAGCAACGATGCGACCGCCTAATCGCCAACACATAAAGTTCTTGAAAAAAATTGCTAAGTGTGAAAATTCTCAAGGGGAAGACGGTCCTGGGCCAAGAATGGTTCAACCAATCGCAACACTCGTCAATCACTACAAGCATAACGGTGGGTGCGAATGACGTATGGTTGGTTCCAAAAAAAAAACCCTTAGAAGGAGATGTGAGTGATAGATCGCTATCTGAAAAAACCCAAAAATGATAAAAGCCCTCACGCTGAGGCACGAGTGACAGACCACCCTCAAAAAATCCCTCAGAATGAGACACGAGCGGAAAATCTCTCACAACAAGACACAAGCGATAGATTGCCCTAAAGAAAGACTCGAGATAGACAAAGTACCCTCAAAATAGGGCATAAGAGAGGTGGTGGACCAAGGCAATTTAGTAGAGGTGAAGACAAATAGTAATTCGAAAAAGACCAAGTCCGACCTTAGAATAAGGTCAAAAAATGGTGTCTGACCTCATAACGAGGTCGAAAAACGGTGTCTAACCTTTCAACAAGGTCAAAATAACTGTTAAAATGAAATATCTCAAAGTAAAACAAAAAAATTGCATATCCAAATGGGCAAAGCGAACCCAAACAAGCACCAAAAGGTAAGAAACTCCAACTAGAGACCGACCTCCGTACGAGAAAGCCCAAGTCTACTTACCCAATTTGAGAAAACAACCTTGTGGAACAAGGAAGGTTAGGTCTATCAACTCGATCTGAGACATGGACATAATAGAGTGAATAAGCCTAGTTCTACTTATCGATCAAAGAGAACGACTTGATAGAACGAATGAGTTTGTTTCTATTAAGCCAACCGAAGAAAACGATATGGTAGAACAAACGAATCAAGTCCTATCAAGCCGATCGAATGAAACTCGACAAATCATCCCGAGTCGTATGAGGGAGATTCATGTCACAATATTATCTTCACCCACTTGTACTCTTTCCTATCTCAAAGAGGTCGTGAGGAGAGCCGAACAATCTAAGGGGACTCGACGGGAGTGGATCCAACTTCTTCCAAAATACAAATCAACATCATCAAACAAGGTGCAAGATTCATATTTACTTGACCGAGAGGAACGGTGAGAAGCAAAGAGCTACAAAATGTACACGATGGACCTCGCCACCTGGTCCGCACGAAGGACTTCACAACCTCGTCTGCACCAAGGGCCTCGTCACCCGGTCGATCCACCGGACTGATTTCCCCACCTGATTCGCACGAATGACCTGATCACCCTACCGACCTTACAGACCGAACTCCACGGGCAAGACGAAGAGATTTGAGCAATAGATAAATCCCCTCGGACGGCACTATGACATCCGAATGATGGATCCACTTTGAACACGAAGGACTGAACACATCCCGATTGAATCTACCTTGGGCCGTCGGACCTCACTTAGCAAGGGTGGACCGAACTCACTGAAATCTCAGCAAGCTATTTGATCAACCTGACTTTGCAAAACGCATAAATTGAGTTCCACCAAGCTGTGTGAATGACCTTATTTAGTGGAACGATTGAATTGAGTTCTACCAATCTATCTGAACAACCTAACTTGGCAGAACGAATGAATTGAGTTCCACCAAGGTGACTTAACAACCTGAATTGGCGGAATGCATAAATTGAGTTCCACCAAGCTGTCTAAACGACCTTATTTGATGAAACCAAAAAGATTGAGTTCCACCAAGCTATCGGAATGATCGGACTTGGTGCAATGAATGAATTGAGTTCCACCAAGCTATCGGAATGATCGGACTTGGTGCAATGAATGAATTGAGTTTTACCAAGGTGTTTGAATTACCGAACTTGGTGCAACGAATGAATTGAGTTCTACCAAGCTGTCTGAATGGCTTGACTTGGCAGGACAAATGAATTGAGTTCCACAAAGTATCTAAACGACTGGACTTAACGGAGTGACTGAATAAAGTTTCATAAAATTGTCTAAATGACCTGATTTGACGGAATAAATGAATTAGGTTCCACTAAGATAATTGAACAATCGGACTTGAGGGAACTAATGAATTCAGTTCCAATAACCCAACGGAATGATCCGACTTGGTGGAACCAATAAATTTTGCTCCACCAAGCCGACTGAACGAATCGAATTAGAGGAACTAATGATTTAGTTCTATCAAGCTGATCGAGCAAATTGGCTCGGAAGCACAAGTGAGTCTCCATGAACGAATTGGAATAAGAAATCCATAACGAATTTGGATATGCTGATCTGGTACAAAAACCTCAGAAAAAGATTGGGCAAAAGGGTTCCCAATCAAGACCTTATTGGTCTAACTCACCCAAATCGGACGTAAGACCCTAGACTAGAGGCAGGAGAGGAAAGAGTTCCAAGGAAGACCGGATTGGTCCGACTCGGCCAGATCGGACGTATGACCCCAGACTGAGGATACGAGAGCAAAGTGTTTCGAGCAAGACCCGACTGGACATAAGACCCTAGACAGAAGCTCGGGCGTAGAGTGCCCCTTGGAATGTTCAATAACATGCCGCCTACCCTTGAAGTGGGTAACCTCTTGAAAGAGGTTCAATCAGACGTATCGATCCTGTTGTTCACACCTCAACATGATATAAGAAAAAAAAACTCTCAGTTGGACACATTGTCCTACGCTCGTTCCTTAGAAAATATAAAAAAGAATAAAACCCTTCGTGTGGACCAAATCGGTCAATCCCGAAGGCTTGGGAGCAAATGATGGGAATCCGAGTCAAGGTTATGGTCAATGACAAATCAAATGAAATGCTTCTTTCATTGATGAGAAGAATAGGTAACACAAGGGAATTGGGCCTTGGAAGGTATGGAAAAAGGCTACCCAATTAAGGTTTTCCTTTCCTATAAATACCTTTCACTATTCCTAGGAGGTATCCTCTCTCATTTTTGACTCCTTCACATTCAATACTCTTCTCCTCATTCTCTCTCCCCCAAATCGGACATATACTGACTTGAACGTCGGAGCAAGCGTCCACGGTGCACACCTCGGTCTTCCGACTAACGACATTTTCTTGGTTCTTCGTGTATAGATCAATCGACACATCCTCATATTGGTCCCACATCATCAGATCAATCGGACATACAATCAGATCATCCTTCGGTCCGACCTAATCACAAGGGATCGAACTAACTGTGACAAACACATTCCATTGATGAAAAAAGAACGAAAAAAACCCAAAAAGCATTGGAAAATGATCATACGAACATCGTATGAACTTCATAATGACATTATAAGGACATTGTACGGATCGCCGTGTGCGGAACCGTGTCGATGTTTGAAATCAAACTTGCTTCCAATGGAATGACGACAAGATGAGGTTTTTTCTTCTACGGATTTGTTAATGTAAGGATGATCAATGATGAGAGGATGAGGATAGCTTGGTGAAGACAATTGTTTTTGAAATTAGTGTTTTTTGGTTGGGGGCTTGATACCATATAAGAGATTAGAAAGACAAAAAAGATAAATTTAATATTCAAAGAACAAACATATTTATAGATAATAAACTAGATTAACGTAATAGGTCCCTAATCTAAATTAGCCCAACTTGTTTAACCTAATCAACTTTGACAACCTTCTCGGGTCTTCCACTTTATGCATGTATCAGTTAGTTGCAAGGTTTTTGCTTCTGCGTTGTAGTTAATCCATATATATTATGGATCATGCTCGATCACGAGTTGACATAATCCTGAATATGAAATATACAGTGCGCCACCACTTGGGTTAAGGAGTTTACAAGTAGACCCCTTTGATCTTGAAGTTGTAAATCTCCTCAAGTTCTTCTTCATCGCACACTCCAGTTCTTCATCAGACGCTCCTGGAAGGAAGATTGGTTTCTTATCAGGACTAACATTGCCTACGTCCTGATTCTCATCCCTAGCATGAAACGCCAGATATACGGCTTATGCAACAGCTATAGCCGAATTGCTGCATCATTTTGTCTCTCCTTACCGATTTCAAGCAAATGAAGAGAAAAGAAAAAAGACTTGCAAAAAACTCGATTGAGAAAGAAAGCAATGAATCTACAAATAACAGTAATTACCAAAAACTTATTCAGCAATACCGGATGCATTTAAGATGATAAATTTTCGGCCTCACTAGAAAAAACACGAGAGAATTAAAAAGTTAATTAGCCCAACTGCCAAGTTCGAAAAGGTCAGTTCAGCGCTATAAGCCCCATTAAGTTTTCACCACGGGCATGCTGTGACAGAATCAAACTCCCTTTCACTGCACTCTACAAAACCCCACCACTCATCGTAGGAAAACCTTTGTTTTGGCCACATAACAATATTTAGTGGCTTAATTTGTGCCCTCCTTCAGAAGTTACGACAGGTTTTTGGACATTTGTGTTCGGTAATATGGCACATGGTTGTGCTGCAGAAAGTTGGGATGTGAACCATTTGTGTTCGGTCAGTTGATGTGAACCAATACATAGCAATACCAGATCACTCTTGTCATCACATCGAGAATTTGTCAGACTCACGGCTTACAACAGGCAGATCCTTCCCATAGCCACAACTCAGGCATGAATTTCCACTTTTGGTGCCATATTCCTCTGGCAACATCTATTGCAGCTTCGCCCTTTAGCTTTTGTCTTGTGGCTCCAAATGCCGAAGAACTAAACCTTCTAACCGGAATTTTTGGGGAAAAGACTGCTGGCTTCTAATGGAAACAATGAACAGTGTGATACTCCAATGGCAACCTCAACGATTACGCTTTCGAATTTTGCTATAATGAGCTTCCCTCTTCTTCCTTTTCAGTCTCTTTTACGTACCCCGGCCCTCCTCTTCGTTATGGATGATCTAGGAGAGTGTTGCTGGTGCCGAATTTTCTTTCTAATCTTTCTACATCACTGCCCTTTGCTGATCCCTGAAATATGTGTAACCGATCAAGATGAATATGCAGAACTTACCAGCCGGGAGAGAGAGGGGGGGGGGGGGGGGGGGGGGGGGGGGAATCAATTTCAAAAGATCATTATATTCATCAAAATTTGAATTAGTGATCAGTGTTACGACTGATAGTTTAACATTCGATTAATTTGCAAACCCCTTGGCATGCTTTTTCTTCTGTCCCACTTTCGCATGTTATGCTCTTGTTTTCTTTGATGCAATCTCTCCTATGAGTCTCTCCTCTCTAGACTTTCAAGAACCTGATATGAACCACAAAATCAATAATAAAAGCAGAATACTGAACAAAGTGAAAATTGTGGGAAAGAAGTCTGATATCCCCCAATGTCATCGTAAATGACTCAATTAGCATAAAGCCGCCTCAAGCGATGCAAGAGAGTGCACTTAATCTGGGTACTACAGAATTGAGTCGAACTGCAAAGCATAATAAGATAATGGCCATCCCATAACCACAAAGGAAACTCGAGAACTTGGAAATGGACTAAAAGTTTCCCCTTATCATATCTGCGCCCCAAAGATCTACTACACACAAAAAATCTCGAAAAAAACCTTCTTCTATAAACATGGACAAAAATCTGGAGGGTATATGATGCATGCTAATATAAATGTGAGTATTCAACCTATTGAACAAAATGTTGAATCTATTGAAAATTACCAGACGAAATAAATATAACTATCAATTATAATTATTTTTAGGATGCCTTCATTCTATTGCAAACTTGTTCCCAGATCTAAGGCAAATTTGTAAATCTTTGCGTCAAAAGCTTATGAAGGTCCCTTCTGCATCATCCATTGAGCATAGTCATATTCTTAAAAACATAAGAAAAGATAAAATATTTACTTTGTATTCACATACCTCATCACCAAGCCTTTCTTACTCTTCAAATCAAGCCTCCCATGACGGGAATGGTGGATTTTTTAGGGAAAAAACTCTGACGGATGACAAGTAATCAAGAAAGGTTCACTCAATAGTAAGTCATCCTTCTCCAACATTTGTGAAGCCTTCGCATATCCTGTCTACAAACAACAAAGACAAAAAACGAAAGCCTTCAGATGTACGTCCATTCCGCAACAATACAAAATCACCATCAATTGTTTCAAACAGACACTTCTCATAGTTGTTTTCATTTTAATCATGTTATCAGTCAACAGAAATGAGGACAAAAAATCCACCGGGTAAGATCTGCTTAACCTGGTAAACTAGTACCAACCATGAAGTTTATTATTCTGTTGGTGGCTACAAGCCTACAACCATGCAGTCTACACACTACACTCCCCGTACAATACACGATTGTCATTGAAGTTTCATTCGTCGTGATAAAATGCAGTATGGGCATTCGTTGTTCTGATAATATTCCATCTTGATCCAAATTTTAGATGCATAAAGTTGAAAACGCCAAGATGGAAGAACCATGTGAATCACCTGAACCCAAAACAAAAAGGAAGAGAATGAAAAAAAGAGGAAAGAAAAATATTTCGGCACATGAAGAAAAAGATAAACTGGTTCCACAAATCCAAAATCTGAATAAAGAACCACCTTCTCAAGTGGAAGCTTGGAACTTGAAAATAGCAGTGCTTTTCATACTTCTCTCCAGTAATCTGTCTTGTACTCTTGTTGCAGACGTAAGCTCTGCTGTGATCTCACATCGATTTTGTTGTGTTGTATAGTGATATGCTTCCTCGTACTAATGCCATCGTGTTGAAAGCATGGGTTGTGCGTAGGTCTTTTCATCTTGTGTGGGAATATCAGATAACAGGCGCAACAAGATTTGAACAATTTGGCTAATGCTCTGATACCACGTAAAGGACCAAACACCACAATGACCATGCTGTGATATTGGGCGGTCTTGATTTCTTGGTGTTTTTATAACCAACATCAAAGTCTCAAAGTCTTAGGTGCTTTTAGCAGGATACTATTGAGCTATTCACTGCAACTCGTGAGTTCAGCTTCTTTCTCGCCAATCCAGCTGAAACCTGGAAGCTTGTGGACTCCATTTTCCCTCATTTGTCGCCTAAGAGTATTAAATTCAGTCCAATTACCTGATGAAGCATATATATTAGCTAGTAAACTGTATGCTGATGAGCTATGAGCCTCCAACTCAATTAGTTTGTCAGCTGCTCGTCTACCACGCTGTTCATCTCCATGTAGTCTGCAGGCACTGAGAAAAGAGGCCCAAATAGCATCAGGTACCACTTTTAGTTTGTCAATAAAGCTCTCTGCTTCATCGAGAAGGCCATGTCGGCCAAGAAGATCAATCATGCAAGCACTATGATCCAACCTTGGTTGTATGCCGAAATGGTTCGTCATCAGATCAAATATGTTTCGTCCCTCGGATATTCTTCCAGAATGGCTACAAGCAGTTAGAGCACCAAGGAATGTGGCATCATCGGGAAGTATATCCAACTGGAGCAACTCATAGAAAACGTCGATTGCATCCACTGCATACCCATTCCTGCCTAGTCCTGCTATCATTGAGTTCCAGGTGATGATATCCCATTTACTATCCATTTCCTTGAAAAGCTTCATAGACATCATTACAGCACCACATTTGGCATACATGTCTATGAGAGCGCTGCAAACTAATTCATCCTTCGGGAAGCCAGTGTGAAAAACAAAACAATGAATCTTTACACCATCTCTTGCAGATGTTAAAACAGAACATGCCTTGAGGACCGATGCAAAAGTTGCTTGGTCTGGTAAAACATTGCTCTTACGCATGTCCCTATACAGCTGCAAAGCCTCATCACTAGAATCATTTTTGTTAAGACCTGAAATCATAGCTGTCCATAAAATAGTACCCTTTGGGTTGCGGAAATCGGAGAAAATATTAATCGCATCTGTCTTCTGTAGGCAGTTCATATACATGCTCACGAGAGAAATACCCAAGACGAGATCAATGTAAAGAAGGCAATTCTTATGAAGCAAACAATGGATTTGCCTCCCAAAATTGACGCCAGGAGGTCCATGACAAGCATCCAGAAGGTTTGTGAATGTGATTTCAGATGGCCGTAAACCCTCAGCCTGCATACTTCGATAGAGTTCAACTGCTTCTACCAAATTGTTTTGGCCGTACCCAGCAATTAACGAGTTCATAGACACCACGTTCCATCTAGGCATGCTGTAGAAGATCTGGCTAGCAGCTGGAATGGTACCACACTTCACATACATGTCAATAAGAGAGCTACCTACATACAGACTCGTTTCCAGGCCATATTTAACTGAGAGAGAATGCACAATTTGTCCAAAGCGTAGATCTTCTAAATTTGCACAAGCGCTTGATATGCTTGCCAATGCCGCCTCATCTGGTGGTGGCCCATCTGCCCTCATTCTCTTAAACATCTTCCAAGCAGCCCACTCTTCTTCTTCCTGCACATATCCACCTATGATTGCATTCCATGAAACATGGTCTTGATGCTGAATAAGCTCGAACTGTTGCCTTGCGTCGGTAAGTGCACCAGATTTGGCATACATGTCAGTCAATGCATTACCTACAAATAAGTTAGCTTCAAACCCATTCTTGATAATGTTCGAATGTAGCTGAGGCCCGATTAGCAAGCTATCCAAGCAAGCACATGCACTCAAAACGCTAGTATAAGTAAACTCATCGGCTTTGAACCCCAACTGCTTCATGTCAATAAACAACACTATAACCTCGTAGGCAGACCCATTCTGTGAATAACCACCAAGCATAGCATTCCATAACACAGTATTTCTATCGTCCAATGAGTCAAATACTAGCCTCGCATATATTGGATTCTGACATTTAGCATACATATTAATCAACGAACTTCCTACATAGACATTATTTTCAAGGCCTTGCTTGATTGCCTGGGCATGAACTGAGACACCTATACCAAAAGCCTCAACACTTGCAGCCGCACTCAGAACACTTGCTAGAGTGGGCCGAGTAGCTATTATACCTGCTTTTCTCATACTTAGGAACAAATCGATTGCTTCTGCCTCACGTCCATTCTTCAGATATCCAGCAATCATCAAGTTCCATGCTATAGAATTCGGATAAGGCATCTTAGAGAATATATCATACGCTTCACTGATCCTCCCTAATCTGATATAAGCACCAATTATGGCCACTGATGCTACCTGGTCTAAAACACATACTTCTTGTTGCATTTTCTCAAGCAATCGTAGGGCTTCCTCAAACAGACCTATTTCAATATAAGCAGATATCATCGCCGTCCACGAAGCCATACTTGGACTCCCAACCTTATCAAACACTCGCCTCGCGTCAGTCAAAATTCTAAATTTGGCATACATATCAATGATAGAACTCTCACAGAAGGGATCACACTCGAACCCCATCTTGATAACATCACAATGAACTTGCTTCCCAGAACAAACCACCCTCAACTTAGCACACCCCGAAAACACAGCAGCATAAGTAAACTGATTCGGCCTCACCCCAAAACCCTTCATCAACCCGAAACCCCCCACAACTTTCTCAACCCTTCCGATTCTTGAATACATCGAAAGCACCGAATTCCAACACAACACATCCCTCTTCTCCAACCCCTCAAACACTCTCTCCGCAAGCTCCAAACTCCCGCATTTCGCATACAAATCCAACACGGCATTCCCCATCTTCCCATCCGATCCGAAGCTGAACTTGATGCTGAGCCCATGGATCAGTTTTCCAGTTTCAAGAGCTTGTGATACTCTTTGAGGCATTTCGTCGAACACCTTGCGGGCATGGATCTTGTTGCATTGGTCCAAGCATGAGTGCAAGAGATAATCGAGGATGTGCTGTTTGGTTTCTGGGTTTTGAATACAATTTGGGGGTTGAGAGAGGGAAGAGAGGTTAAAATGGGTTGTTTTCAAGATTGGATTTGCTCTTTGATGAGTTGAGGTGATCAGCTGTCGATGCATTGAGAATATCCAGTTGACGTGGGAACATGAAATGTTTTTTGCTAACTGTGAGCTAATGGGGAGCTTTGGCGGGTAGATTCAAATTCATTGTATAATGTTTAGTGTTCGGTGAATTTGAAGCTGGAAACCTAATACATTCTTCCTCTCAATTTACATATTTATATGTAATTGTTTGAATCGATACAACTAATTTTTATTAAATTTGATTATTTTTTTTAAACACTAGTGGGGTTTACGGTATTAATTAAAAGAGGAAGTAATAGGTGTATGGTAGCAAAACAACATTGAGTTGATTTTTATTTATATTAAAAATTTGATAAAAAAAATATTATAAGTAAATTACAACAATTTAAAAAAATATTGCATGTATTATGAGACGGAAAAGGAAGCCTATTAACATCAAGATGATTCTTAGTCAGAATTTATCCATCATTATTTTTTAACCTTGATTTTAATTAGAGATAATCTCTCTATCCCGATTTAATTATAACGTTTGATTTTTTTACTATTCAATATATACTTTAAGATGTTTTATTTTTTATCTTAATGACGTAAAAAAATTATATCACTGACGTCAGATTGAAGTATATATAAGTTAAACTATCATTGGAGTTTCACGATAATTTTTAAAAAATATGATATTTGATAGCCCCACGAGTTTAATCAAATTTCACACTCACAAATACATACAAACAAAGTGATAAAATTATTGAGGAGTGGATCCTCGGCTGTCGGTGTGTGTGCAGTTGGTGTCAGGGACGGAGCCAAAGAATTTCCATGAGCACATCGAAAAAAATTACATATAATTTTTATTTTATAATTGAATTAATTTTAGATTTTTTATTCTATAGTAAATAAGAAGATATTATGAAAATACATAACATATGCATTTAAATTTTCTTTATTTCAATAAAAAGTATTAAAAAAAATTTGTATTTAAAATGGGACATCTCGAAAAAATTGTTTCACTTTTTTTAGATCAAGAAAGTACTATATTATTAAAAAAGAATTGAAAAAAATAATTGAAGTTAATAACTACCAGAAAATGATGGATGAAAAATGGTAAAGGAAACAAAGTTTCACACATAATTTATTTATAAACGCTCTGGTTGGTGTGGTGGATCCTTTTGAGTATGGAAACCCTAGACAGCAACTAACACAATTGAGTATGGAAGAAAGAGGGGGAGGATAGCAAAGAAGAAATCTATTCAGTTCGATGGAGACGTTGAAGTCTCCAATTCGGTTCAATTGGAGGTGGGGAGTTCATCGAAAGGAGAAGCAATGGGTGAGAAGAAAACCATTAGAACCGAATTAAGGAATAGGAAAAGTAAACGTAGAGGAGAAGAGTAAAATGATGGGATTGAAACAGCAAAAAAGATATGAAGACTACCTGACCTGCAATGTCGTTGTTCTGTTTCTTATTTCTACAAAAACAAAATGGTGGATTTAAACAAGGTCATCTCGGGTTTGTGTCGAAAGAAGGTGAGAAGCACCCTTTTTAGGCATTTTTTGTACATGCTGAGGTTACTTGTAAGTTCACCTCATTTGAAAGCAATTGTGACGAAATGGAATCTCGAGCCTCCTGATATGGTTGTTGACGTAGATGATATTTTTGTTCCATTCAACAAGAAAATAAATTTCTGTAATTGTTGGTATGAAGAATTATGGTTTGCGTGTCAATTTTCAATGGGCGTGAAAAAGTGAGATATTTAAGAGGTTTAACAATTCTAAGAGGAAATTTTTGTGTAAGTTGTTGTTTGATCTTGCCATAGGAAGGACGATGAGGGAGAGGATGACTTTGTTCGAGTATTTGTGTTATCTTGTGCAATTATGTCCTATTTCTCGAATCGAGTAGGTACATTCATAGGTCTCTATTTGTGTGTCGATGACATCGACCATGTGTGGGAATTCGCTTAGGGTGTTTTCGTGTATGATTATTTGATCTAGTCTATCCCAAAGTTCAAAACGATAGAGATAAAGAGGTCAAGGAAGAGCAAAAATGACAAAGAAGATGTTTTGAAGGCTACATATTTGGATGGTTGTGTCTTTACTCTATTGGTAAGTGTTCTATAGTACAAGTCAATTGCATAATTTTAATTCCTTCCAACCATTGTTATATATATATATATATATTATGACTTTATTTGTGTGGATGTTTATATGTATGTTAGGTATGGGCGTATGAGCACTTAGAGGGCATGATGTTGAACCCTTCTAAGCTCGTAGGTTTTCCATGATGTTTCGATGGGAAGAGAAACAAAGCTCCATCTAATCCAAATGCCACGCTCCAGTTGCTTGGTAAAGTGAAGATGTCACAAATTGTCCATTTTGTTCCATCTTCTGATGAAAAAGCTTTGTTGTTAGGACCTGAAGTGTCAAGCGAACAAGAAAAGGTATACTGGATTGTATTTTTGATTTCCTTATATCAATTTTGATATGTTGTATTGTGTTTTATTTTCTTGTATATATTTTATGGGCTACTAGATTGATAGCCCTTTTGGACTTATTGGAGAAGGACTCACAAAGGTACCAAAGCAAAAACTCAAAAGAAGAAGAAGAAGAAGAAGAGAGGGAAAAAAAGAGACAAAGGAGAATGAGAAGAACTATGGCTCATAGGATGAAAATGAGGTACTATTTAGTGAGAAAGAGATAGAGTTGGATGCTGATTATGATAAGGAAATTGAGGCATAGAATATTGATTATGAAGGGTTGGTTGGTGAGGATGATGGATGAAAGAAGGTAGATGATGTTGGTTTTGCTAGTGAAGTTGAATGAGAGAAGAAGGTTAATGATGGAGGGTTAGATTCTGATAGGGAAGAGGCTGACAAACTAGCCATACGATTGTGGGTTCCTTCTTCTCCAAAGATTGACATGGAATCAAGCAATTTGGCCGAAGATAATGACTCTGAGACGACCATTGTGGATGGTGTGAAAAAAAAAAGGTCGAAAGAAGAGGCAGTCTTTCAATCGAGTCACACCGTAAAAACAAACGAAGAAGAGAAAGGTTAAGGAGCAGTCGGAGCTATTTTTGGGTGAAGTTTTAGTCAAAGACAGTAACTATCATTAGATTCTACAACACTTTATGAAGGAAGTTAATCAAAAGTAAGTTTAATTTTTTTTTTCCATTCACTTGGTCAATCGTTTTCCTCCTAATATGCGGTTTTGTAATCTGTTCCTCTGTATCCATGCATTAGGACCGTAATTTGGCAATATGCTGGATACGATTTGCAATTAGTTGATGTCCTTCGCTTGATCACCAAAGATCTCAAACAACCTCCAAATGGAGAAGTGATCAATTCGTATTTGAAGATGTTGTGCGATGGACATGAATTCATTTTCTGACGAAAAGAGATCTTGGTACGTGTTTGTTAAACCTTTTTATCATTTCTATAAGATCCACAGGTACAACCTAGAGGGAAGGGTGAATAGGTTGTTTTAAAATTTTTCAATGTGATACAACGGAATGATGAATTTCAATACACTGATGTTCTTTACACACTATTAAGGTGGCCTGTAGCAAAGACTAAAACTTTGAGAGTTTATTTTTGTTTACTGTAATGATTGATTCCCAACAATTCTAATACCTCAAAACAATGAAAAGGAAATAGAGCGCACAGGATTTTTACTGGTTCAGACACTCATTATGAACTGATAAACGAGAGCTTAGTCTAGTCTTTCCTTGATGACCAGTTTAGTCAATCCAAAAGGTGAGTACACTAGCTTCTTTTTTATTACTTACAAGACAACCCCTTACAAGCTAGCTAACTTTTCAAAGAGGAAGAACCTAGATCCTTTGCACATATCCTTCATTGGACTATGCTGTAACTTCTGTTCTTTAGTTAAGACTAGTAAACCCTCTTTTTCTTGTTCTTCAATTCAAGTCACTTGAACAGTTATGAATTTAGATTGATTTTACACTCTTGTACTTTCAATCTCTCACTCAACAGCTTTCTTTGCAATGACATCACTATTCTTTAAGCTCTTTGATCCCCTTTTATAGGATGAGGGAATGAACCCATGACTTGTGTACTTGACCTGATGGTGATAGGTTGTCACATGTGAACCTTCACTGATGTTGATAGCTCATATTTTTCAGATCCTCGTACTCCCACTCTGATCCCCAGACTTCTGCTCCAACCTTAACAATCATCTCCGCTGCACTGCAGTCTACTATAATTCAGTCTGTACTCGATACAGTTGAGATCTCGACTCCACCCAGTCACTACTATAACCTCGTCTACACCCAGATCTGATGCAATCCATGCATTGCTATGTTGACCCTTGTCTACAAGATCAATCTCGCATCCTAAAGCATTTTTGCAAGTCTTTTGTTGCTTATGCATGTCTTAGCTTCTTATCCGAAATTATCTGTAGTAGTCTGCATTTAGTGACCCATAATACTCTTCATCTTTGGTCGTATACTCTCCAGCATCTAACCTAGACTGCAGATACCTACCTAATTTTCAGCCTAAGCATACTAACAACATCATGTCTAATATTTCTAAGTTTTGTTCATCAATTTCTATACAACTGGAGGAATTGCACAATCTTATCAATCTCCCCATAAATTGATGTTAAAAGACTTCTAAACAAAACAACAAGCTAACTCTTTAATTACATTTTTTGATATAAAAACACTTAATCTAATTTCTGAGGATATGACCTTTTATCTGTGATGGTCACTACGTTTGTGAGGTTGATCCTCATATGTTCTGTGATGATTTCTTTTCTAATTTGACAGTTTCAAGTTGAAGCTTGTTTTCTAGCAAGCCAGGCCTTGTGTCATTGTTGAGAATGTGCTCCTTAAGTTGTTACTGGGCGTGGTCTTTAAATATTCTTGTAGTTGGCGAAGGTCAGTTGAGTGTTGTCCCCTTAGCTTGTTTAGATTTGAGGAGTTGAGCCTATACTACTAAAAATTTAGGGCATTACCTCTCTGTATTTGATCTATGAGACCTTCAGCCATATTGGAAAGGGATGCATAGAAGTCTTCAAAGCACCTTGTCCTGGCAGTCTTCTCAGCTTCCAGCTCATCTGCAACTGGTTCTAGAGTGTTAAGAAGTTTCTTGAATGCATCATTTGTCCACTGATGCATGCTGTAGATTTTCTTATCGAGTTTCCTGAGTTTCTGATGGAGATTATGATTGATGTTCAAAAGGTTTAGTTCCGACCACTGTTCTTGCAGTAGAGGATAATCTTTCATGAATTGGTGACATTCTGACGTCTACAAGGGGTTATCTCAGACTTCTATCTGTAGTTTAGGGTGTCATCTGAATGTCAGATGTACCACTGTAGAGTAGGCCTTGAGGAAAACCTACCGATTATGGATCTGCCCTAGTCTACACCATTCCAAATGAAGAGGGGGGAGGGATGCGGGGGTGAAAACTCCAGGTTCAGTGAGGATATATCTTGATCTTTGATGTTTTCTTGGTCAAAGGAAGTGTCGCTCATCAAGTGTTTGTTGATTTTATAAAGGGTGACACCTTTGAAAGCCTGCTCCCCTCTTGGCATTGAGGTTGTTTCTGCTCATTCATCTTCTACTATGACCAATTCCTCTACCTGTGTGGGAATGAGATCAAGTGTTGTAATTTGGGTGAACTCTACTTGCTTAGTGGTCTTCTTATAATCTGTAGTAGTTCCTTCTATGGTAGCCTCTATTGTTGGGATGTTGTTGGGAAGCCGTCCTTTGTTGGTGATCTCTTTGCTGTTGATTCTATTGTTGTGACTACCTCTATTGACACATCGGTGTTCTCTACTTCTTCTCTTGCTTTTTCCTCCTGTACTACTGATCTTGATGGGGTAGGCTTGACTGTAGGTGACTTTGATGTTGGCTCTTCTACAACAGATGGTTCTGCTGTTGATCTTGATCCATTCTTCAACGACCTCATCAATGATATCATCATCATCATGGTCTTCTAACAATGAGAATTCATCATTATTATCATCATCATCTCCTAATGATGATGCTCTGTAGACTGTTGGCCTTGAGAGATAATCATAAATCTCCAAGGTTGCTGCCCTAACATGCTTGTCAACCAACGTTTTTAGTTCAGCCTCCACTTTAGGAGTGTGCATAAATTCAACATGTTGCAGTTATGCTTGTCAATGCCTTCTTGTTTTTAAGGTTGAGTCTTTGATCTCCAGAGCTCCACTGAACAATATGTAGGGCTCAGTGGGTCTCTTTTTCTTGTTCTCCTCCATTTTTTGAATTTGAACGACCTAATGGATTTCTGCCATTGTCATGCCGTTAATTATTCTAATTTCTATCCTTCAGCCGTCCGTATTTATCCAATATCTCGTGGTTGTTCCTGATGGAATGAGGGTTGGCTTTGCAGCTTTGGACTTCTTCTTGATTAGGAGTTTATGCTCCTTGATAAACTTTTGGATTATTGCTTCATTTTGAGGCTTGCCCAATATTTCATTAATCTAGGTTTTGTGTTCCAAAACTTTTTCTTGTATGGCTTGGATAGCCTGTAACGCTTTTATGATCTATTTCTTTTCTAGAGATTGTGTGGTTGTGGTTGTGGTTGTTGTTTTGGCTCATACTTCTGATGCAGTTGAGGGCTGATCAGCTTCAACCACAACCAATTTCATTCCTGCATTAGTGATAGGAATGATTGTTGTTGTGAATGCCATAGTTGTAGTAGTCCTTATTGTCAATGTACTTGCAGTAGAGGTGCTCTGTGGTTGCTTAGTCTCCATACTTCTGAGCTTGGTTTCAATGGCTTCGATCTCCTTTATTGTGTAACCTTGTACACCTAGCTCTTCCCTGAGTTGTGCTTGTGGTGCTTCTCTGACTTATGCATAGCTTTTTTGAGCTTCTAGAATGAGGTTCTGAAGGTTTTCATCAGCTCTAGCCTTCAGATACTTTAGTGCAATGTTTGCGTCATGTAGTGCTCCAATCTATGGCTTCTTTGGTGATAAGGTCTTTGAGGATGTTGCCTCAATTTCTACTACAGTTAGTTATCTAGTCTGCACCAACAGAAGAGCAGACTGTGCTTCTGCCTCAATTTTTGTAGGCTGTGTAGTAGGGAGCTCTAATATTGTTTTCTCTTATGAGATCAGGGCAAGTTTTCTACTTGTCTCCTTTGTCTTCTTCGGTTTGGCTTTTAGTGCCTTCTTGATCATCTTCCTTTTGACCTTTTGGCCTTTTCGGACAATCTGATCTTTTTAGATCTCCCTTGACATGATCACCTTCTTGACTACGTCTGCAAGTAGTTTTTGTGCTTTGGACATAAACTCCTTCATTGTTCGTATTCCTTCTTTCTGCATGTACTCGCATAGCATTGCATGTCTCCTATCACTTACCACAGAGATTGGGATATCTCTGGGTCCTTCATTTGAAACTCTAAAGAGCTGTTCGAAATCATTGGGGGAGATGTTGATCCCAATTCATCTAGTGGATGTTTATGTGATGTATTGAAAGTCGTCAGCAACTTTTTCCATATCAATGAAATCAAGTACCTCTTCATCATATATTCTGCTGGTTTTCTCATAGAAATGCTTGAGGTCTAGATCATGAATAAGCTTGTATATTTTTTTCACTTCATTTGATTTATTCTTCAATGTCTTAAAATCAAGAACCACTCCGATCTGCAAATCGGTTCTTGAGATTTGTCGCTCTTAAAAGGAGTGTTAGATCGGATGTTGACCATTTTTTAGTGAAATCAAAAAGAATTTTCAAGTTCTTAAAAATGAGTTCTCAGAATTCGTAAACTAGGATTTGCAGTAAAGCGTAAGTGAGAGAAAGAGTATTAGAATGCTTAGAATGAGAGAGTGAGAAAGTAAAAGTATTTTTGTTTGAAATTTTTTTCAAATTTATACTCTTGGGTGAAGTGGAGGAAACTCGATTTAGCTTAAACCGAGATGATAAAATACAACATTTTTAGAAGGTTGTTGAAATACAAGGAAAAGAAAGATGCTGAATTTCATATGAGTATTGTGTTGATGAATTTAATTGAATGTGTGGTGAAAATTGGAGGCAAAAATAGCGAAAATGGGAGAGAAAATAATGGAGAGAGGGTGAAGAATATTGTGTTAGGGGAAAACGATGAAATTGGTCAAGATAAACCCCACATTGGACAAAAAAAAAAGAAAAGGTGAAGATTGAATAAAATGTAAATATGTGTTAAGATAGGGAGTGATTTATATTTTGAAACATTTAGGGAACTATGATACATGTGAAATTCAATTTAGGGATTTTATCTCACTTTCCCGTAAATAATCCAATCTGCCATTCATAATTCATCCAATATATTTTTGGCATCCATGCACAATCCAAAAATAGACTGTGCAGTCTCATAACTCATAATCAAAATATTATTAGCATCCCTAGTGCCTGATCGAATATTGGACCACAAGACTTTCGAAGTAGGCTGGATGTTCTAACAATGTGAAATCTTGTTCACTGCCCCTTGGAGAAGTGTCTACTCAGATAAGTGATTTTTTTCTCATCTCAAAGCTCTTCCAAGGTCCTGTACGAACCATAAGTCTCGGACACGAATGAAGTTCTCTTGACAAGCCTTGCCTGGATAAATAAACAAACCCTCTTTCAATCAGATATCACTGCAAATGAAGCACTTAATAGACACCAAAAACAAATTACCCTAAGATTCCACTTAGGTACCTAGAGGAACTTTTCAAGCTTATAAGGAAAAAATAATGATATAGGAAAACATTAATAGGAAGGGTTCAGAGGCTACAGTTTCGGAGATCACCAGCCAAGCATGATCAAGAACAGTTCTATACTAGGAAACCACGTCCTAATCGGATCTGAATAGAATATACATATGAATTGGACCCAACTGTTAACCTAAAAGCCTGAGTTGATGAGTTATGGGTTCCTCATATATATATATATTCTACTTTTTCTGTTTCTTCACGGTCGATGTGGGTAAACCTGCTCACACATATCCTCAACACTGGAGACATTATTGCTCGCAACCTTATCGTTCATAGTTTTGAACCCTTAACAAGCAAGCACTCCACAAATGAAACTTACATAGCTTAGTTGAAAGCTACCAAGCTTGCAGCAATGAGTACTACGAATGGACCACACTGGAAAGAAGAGTTGCTAACCTGTTCAATATCAGAGAACTTGGCAAATAAGTCATCAGGAATAAACCATTCGAAGACATCAAAGTTCTCCTTGTTCCTTGCTTCACTTGTGCTCTTAGGGAGGACACTGTGACCCATATGCAGGCCCCAACCGTAGAGAAACCTGGGCAGGAGTCTTGCTTAACTTCTCTGCAATTTCAATAATAATTGTATTCTTCAGAACTTCAACTTTCACTCACGATGTTCCGGGGGACCCAAGCGGAGAGTAACCCTGAAAAGAGAGGTCAAATCACAAAAACAACTTAACTATTCGGTGTATGTAAGCCTGCTCCACGTGAGGAAGACTTTGGGAAAAAGAAAAAGGGATGGAAGCCTTCTTTTAGAGCTTTACCTGAGGAAGAGATACCAGTTGTTCGGGCGCGGCGAGTCATCTGTGCCTGTACCGATAGGTCAGGTCTGTCTTCCGAACCAGAAACAGATATTGGCCGACGAAAAACACTTTCATGCCAGTCGGGAAAACCTCACTCAGGGATTCACCTAGCAACCCTTGAAGCTCCAGGCTTTGAAAAGGCAATTCTCGTTTTAATTCAACCTAGTTGACAGCCGGAGGAACACGGGCAATGCATAACAAATCACCCAGCTTTTTCGTAGAAAAGTTGCTTACGCCGTTCGCTTTAGCTTTGCCAGAGTCATAGAGGGCTTCCATGGCCTTCCAAGTGTTGGGGATGTCTACTGGATCCAGGTTTTCAGCGTTGAAACCAACTGACCCTTTCTTCATGTGCACGGGCCAGTGTACCTACAAAGTAGGACTTGAGCATTAGTCACACTCGAAAGTAAGTCGAAGAAAGTCCTGTGAATGAGACCGGCAATTTCACTTAAGTTAATATGCTCAAGAAGAGCACGGCCCCTATAGGTTAGAGCGTAGTTCATGTGCACTCCTAGCTTGAAAGTAAAAGATCACTTCATATACATTCTCCACCTCTCCCTTGTAAGGTGTCAAGCAATGAAGAAAGGCACCAATGGTCTCATCATGGAGCCACTGGGCTACTGCTCATATCGAGGCACCATGTCCATCAAGCCACTTAATGGAATTGAAACTGTATTCTGTACGCTTGGTGTATATTTGAATATGCAGCAAGGGATTTACTAGACGTCTTTCAAGGGGTAAAACGAAAGAGGCTCTGAAACCTTAAAAATAGGATACATTTGACTCAGAAGAGGATACTTTCTTTTTACAGTTGTTTCATTGCTCTGTGTTTTCGATTTTCATTTTTTCCAATTTAGTCCCCAACATAACTATGCAGCAATCGCAAAGGACAAAATCCATATGATTATTCATCTCAACAACGTCAAGTGTTTGGCACAGTTCTTAGAAATCGATCTGAGAGGTGTTAAACGAGATTTAGCATACCTGATAAAGATCAACTTAGTCCAGCTGTATGTCTTGCAAAGTTCTGTTCAGTGCTGCTGGCACATCCTCCGGAGCATGATCACTACACCTGTAAATTGGAATTAGGTAATGATAAGTGAAAGGAAGAAAATCATTTTAAATACTACAATGGCAATAAACTCAATACAAAAGCACGGAGGAGCTAAAATACAGATTGAAGTTGTTATTTCAGTTGTCAGTCAAAAGATCTAGCAGTGAAAGTCATGCAAAATGATCCTGTAAGTTGGAATTCGGATTGTAATCACAATGCTGATCCTATCTATATAATAGGATTTTATCATCAAAAGGCTTACACTTGACCCGAAGCACAGTAGGTGAAATTGGCAGTTATACTGTACAGCTTATGATTGCAAAGGGATGTGACATTTATTTCATACATTTAGCTCGCTACAAGCACTTGGAATGTGGTCAACACCTAGAAACAACAAATGGTGAGGGCTCAGGATGGTGAGTTAGAAACCATCATGTTAGTTTCACAGGTACAACCTAAAAGAGGGTGAATAGATTGTACTAAACATTTTCAGTGTAGTGCAGCGGAATATATATAATCAGAGTACACTGTTAATCCTTGCAGACTACAGGTGTCTACTGTAGAGATTATTTTATACTGGTTTAAACACTCATTATCAACTGATAGTCGAAAACTTAGTTCAGTCATCCCTTGGTGACCAACGTAGTCAATCCAAGAGGTGAGTTCACTATCTTCTTATTTTTTGTTTACAAAATAAGCCCTTTACAATTTACCAACTTGCCAAAGGCAAAGAAGTTAGATCATTGCACATATCCTTCCTCGGACTCTATTGCAGTTTTGTTCTTCAATACAGACTAGTGAAGTCTCTTTATCCTATTTTTTTCAATTCACCTCACTTGAACAGGTTTGAATTCAGATTCTTCGTATGCTCTTATACGTTCAATCGTTCATTGACAACATTGTTCTCTAAGTTCTTTAATCCCCTTTTATAAGGTGAGAAAATGAACCCGTGATTGTACTTCATCTGATGTTGATAGCCTGTCTGTTAGCGACACATGTGATCGTTTTACTGATGTTGATAGATCAACTTCATTTTGATTCTCGTACAGTTTCTCCATATCTCAAATCTTCGATTTGACCAATTTTTTTATCCTTACCTAACCTAGTCAACCATCTCTATTGCATTCATTCTGCTGCGACTTAGTATGCACTCAGTACCACGAAGACTAGTCTGTATCCGGTCACTGCTGCAACTTCGTAAACACTCAGCACTGCTTCAACCTTTTCTACATTGTTGTGTTGGCCCTTTTAAATTGATCCTAAATCTTTTGCTATCCATGTATGTCTTATCTGTCTTACTGAAATTCTCTGTAGTAGTTTGTATCCAATGACCCACAATTCTCTCCATGTATGATCGTCTGCTCTTTATCATCTAACATAGACTGTAGATTATTAACTAATTCACAGCCTTACACACTAATTACATAATGGTTAATACTTCTAAGTTTTGTTCATCAATTTGCATATAATTGAAGGGATTGCATATTCCTATCACATCATTTAAAAAGTATATACTTATATAACAACCTCATTCAGTTCTCAAAGAACCAAACAAGGAGATAGCAAATTTACTTGGAATCGATTATCGTGAGAGGCAACTATTGAATTTCATAAGAAGCTACCATGGAGATAGCAATTTCACCTCCATTTCTAGAAGAGATGAGCATAGCTTTATGCAGGAAACTATGCCCTGCATACAACTGCTAGAGCTTATCTGTTTCTTCGGAGGTTGAACAACTACAGGTATCATCATCTAAAAGCATAATGTAAAATTGCATATACCGACACAAAATACTGAAAAAAAAGGTAAGACACAAAGATACAGATTATTACATACCACAACTTGGATGTCACAAACAAATCTTCACGCTTTACCACACCTTCCTCAAACAGCTTCTTAAAGACAACAACAATCTAAGAGAAAAAAAACTACAGACAACTGAAATTGGCAAAACATGCTGACAAGTATAGAAGGATACAAACTGTTTTTGTCAAGCATAGTACCTCTTTCTCATTGCCATAAACTTGTGTACAGTCGATATGCCTGTAACCAATCAGGTGAGCAAGAAAAGCTTATGTGTGACAAATATAGAAAAACCGCGTACAACAGCTTGATGCACTGGTCTACAGCTCACCTTATTACCAAACCTGACCATCATGGCTCTACGGAAAAGTAATACTCCCTCCGTTGCATAAAAATTATAACGCTTGTTTTATGTAGATATCCCATAAAAATTACAACGTTTTCTAATTTGGTAAATAATAACATCAAATCAACTATAATACACTCATTAATTTCTCTCATAATTACTACAATAAATCATACTTTTAATATTATTCAATACGAATTCACCACGCATAAATTTCTAATCCGAGTTTAAATGTTGTAATTTTTGCGAGATGAAGGGAGTAATAAGATACTCTTGCCAATTACCACTAGCAATTTACTCAATAGAAGCAAAATACTTCTATATAAAGAAAGATTCGCAAAGCGAAGCATGGAACACATTACAAGAAGTAAAAAATTCAAACACATTAGCATATTTGAACCTTATTAACCATTTATGCTCATATGTAATGTGTGATATCATAAAAGTAGCTTTAAGATAGCCTTGGTTCACAAGTCACAAGAACCGAATTACCAACTTACGGCGTTGCATTGCTCTCTCAAAGCAGAACGATATTTACATTTAATTGATTAAATCCATTATGACATAAAGATCCAATATCCCATCGTTGATCCTAAATTTTGACAGAAAAATCTCAGCAAAACGACTCCTCTTCAACAATTGATGACAACATTAGTAATGAATGTAGAAGCTTGCTTGGTTTGACCCTAAGCAGTGATAAGCTCAAGCATCCAACACACACTTATTAGCGAAACTAACAATTTAGACCAGAAAACCTCAACACCTTCCACATGGAGTCGTTTTAACACCAAATCATAATCACCGCCAAAGCTTCAAACCTTGTCTAATCAATAAAAATTAAACAAACATAGAATCATAATATATGACATCGATAAACCTACAACCAGCAAGGAAGCCAGATTTCAACGCATTTAGGCAAACATAGATCCTCCTGAACTTATGTTCCTCTTCAACATGATGTGTGTGTAAACACGTATTATTTTCTTAATCAAACTTGTTTGTTTGTGTGAAGTTTTATTGTTATGCGAGTTTGAAAATCGGTTGATTTTGTGACCTTTTGGGTTTGAAAACAAACCCGTGCGACATGATTACCAAAAGTTCCTGAGCAAGGGCCACGTTGGGTGTGTTTTCTTGACATGGGTTGTGCCTGACCACAGATGTGCAATTCTTATCCTTAATTGCTTATTCTATGTATTATGATTGATCATCTTAGTATATATGAAAATATGTTTGCAGTCAAGACATTCTGTTTTGGTTGATGATAGTAACAAATTTATATGTTAATGTCATTATTTTTTGATGAACCTATGATCATATGAATATGAGCATGATATGACAACTAATCTGTGTTAGGTCAATATTGTGAGGTATTAGAGAAATATTCATAATGTGACATATTTACTTTATGCTATATTCTCGGTTTGACATATAGTAACTATATTAGTTTGGTTATGGTATGTTTTATGGTGATCAGTATTTTTTATTGACAAGAGTTTAATTACAAACATCTATCATAATAGAACATGAGATAAAAAATAATAGTCTATGATTAAAAACTCATGACTGTATAACCAGGAAGGGTAAGAAGAACTGACGAGTCTACTCCCGAAACTCTATCTAATGAATTTTAGTGGAAAGGGTCTTTAGATTTTCATTTGTTGCACAATCTCTTCATCATCTATTTGACCTACCTAGTTTTATGATCTTGTCTAACAACAAAGGTTGAAGTGTTTTTTCTCTTGTTGATCAAGGTTTGTTGTAAAGTCATATGCTATATCGAACTAGATTAAATTCTCGAGAAAACTCTAAAAGTGAATCACCTAAGTTTAATACATTGCTTTGTTTTTGTTGTTGTTTCTTTTCAACATCCTCTATTTTTATTTTTTTGAGCTTAATTGACTAGGAATATTTCTTTACCTTGATAATCGTTACATAATTCCAACCCTATTATCTAACTCCTCGTGGAATCGACATCCCTCATCACTATGTTATGTATTTTGAGAGGGATTAATTAATACAAATGACGACACGCAACACCTGTACCCTCCGCCTGTATCTTAATTGTTGAACCTAGATTGGTTTCAAAAACAATTAAGACATAATATAATATCCCAAAAAAATTTCTTGATATTTTATTATTCAAAAAGTTATTATAATCAGTATATTTGTAATCCCCGTAATTCATTAATCGGGATTATGACTGTAGTTTAGAAATAAGACAATGAAAATGCCAAATCATGGATTAAAATAATCTTGACATTCTATTGACATTGAGAATAATCATAATCCACAGATTTCAATTATCCATTCGCATCCCCTCAATACTTATCCCCTTCCGTGTGTCAAAGAGGTTCTCAGGTCAGAGTCGACACCGCCTTCCACCAAACCCTTCTCACCCACGACCCTTCAAACCCAACCCTTCAGTGCTGGGTGCTCTCACTTTCCAGCAACCTCGTGCCCGTGCCCTTCGCTACGTCTCCGGCAATTTTCGTCGTCGCCGGGAAAAGTAGGGTAGAAGCGAGCTCGAGATGATGGGTAGCCATAGCAAGGGAGTTTGAACTAGCCGATATCGAACGGTGAGCTTACCTTTTGATCTTTCTTATTCCCTTGAACTACGCTTTAATTATGGGGTCATCGGGAGCGAGTCTATTACATCGTTATCGCTTAACCATGGCTTGGGGTACTCGGTCTTTTCTTGTCTCACGCCTTTTGCTTTCGAGAGCAGCTGGTTGGAAAAGGCTATTGCATTGAGGAGTTGAGTAGGCAACCTGCTTGCCTTGTACGTGCCCAGGACAAAAGGGAAAGGAGAGTTGATCAAATGAAGGAGAAATTTGTGTGCATTGAGTTCTTTGATACAAGGCAAAGCCTTGCCTTTGTGCTATGCGTGATCAAGTAAGGGAAATGAAATAGAGGTGAAGATTGGGCGTTTTATGGACTCATCCTGGAGAAAGAAAAGAAAGGGGTTTGTGGTGATTATGTGATTTGTGAGTAAATGCATATGAGATGAGTGTATGCTATATCTTGTGAAGAGAATGAAACAACATAAAGGGAGAGTGTGTGTATGTGTTGTGTACTCATGGTATGGTGCAGGGGAGTTATGTACGTAGAAAAAGGGGAAACTCACAAATAAAAGTAGAAACACAATTTGGTAGATTCTTAAGGAAGAAATGTGTCCTTATACATGTTTGTATATGTTTAACTATGAGTTTATTGAAATTCCATAAAGTGATTCATCTTATATACGAAAATGTGTTAATCCATATTTTTAACTTTATGATAGGACAAGGAGACATTGAAGACTTCTAAGGAATACACGAAAAGGTAACGTTTACATTCCATCAAATTCAAAGGTAACGTTTAGTTTTGTTAAATATGACGATGCATACTAATATACCTAAGAGTATATTTACGTGTGCAGTGAATGATGTGGAATATTGCTTGCGATTGATAAATATTTAATGTTCTGTGTGCAATGAATGGTGTGGAATATTGCTTGCGACTGATAAATATTTCTTGAAAAGGTAATGTTCTGTGTAGGATAGGAGGACGAGTACGACAGAGACCAGTGGAGATGTAGGTGATAATAGTTTATACATTTTTGGTCCACGGTTGAGGCGGTATATGGAGATTGGTGGTGGCAAAATAGAGTTGGTGTGCGCTGCATGCCTAGTTTTCTTGTTCTTAAGAGGAGCATTGTGGCCATGACATGGAGCATGGATGAACTTTGTGTTTTGTTTGATTCATCAGGATACTGGTGTGAATCATCAAATGCAAGGGGAATAATAAAAGTGAGAATCTACATTTTCAGCATTCTACCTAAGTTGCAACGACACTATGCATGATAAAGTTAGTTGTTTTGACAATCCAAGTCATACATTGAGGATACTACTATGCAAATCATGATAAAGTACTATACATTGTAGCTTAGTTTCTTTTCCATGCTTGTGGTGTTGGGGTAAACGAGAAATAGAGAAAGGATTTGCTTCCACGCTTACTACCCAAAAACTGACATACAAAAAAGCTCATGTTTTCCATGACAGTTCGAAGTTTCATAATCCTATCTCTACTCCTTTACCTTGGTCAGCCACCATTAGATTCAATCAACATCGTCACCTATGTTGCCATAGGATCAATTCCAGCCATGGTCGGCCATTATGGCATGAGCTCCTGCCTCCACTAGCATACCAATACCTAGATAATCTCCGTTTTTTCGTTCTCTCGTTTTGAGTATGAAACCACCTGAAATCTGAATTCTGTGATTCCACTCTAGTTTTGAAGAAGAGAGGCTAGCTAAGCTTGTGATTAGTCTTGCAGCGTACTGTGAAATTAGAGATCCTCAAGAATTCGAGTTAGTAATGGGCTTTTCTTTGGGGGATTAAAGAGGGACGATCATATTGTACGATCATATTGTAAAGCATTTTATGTGGAGGTCGTACTCGTCAGTTTCTGATTCCTTAAGCAATTCTGTCGTCTGTTTATGTAGACTGATACCCGAGCTTTCCTCAGGTAGTCTGGTTATGTGACACTCATGGTTCTCAGATGAGGTACATTTCAACCAGTTATATTTATTCTTCATATGCTGTAGACACTGGTGTTGGTGGCTGTAGACACGGCTGTGGTGCTGTGTGTTTATATTGGCTCCTACGGTAGCATTGTGTTCAATATTGACAGCTTAATGTTGCCAAGGGATGGTGATCATCATTCTTCATGGAACGCATTCTTGAATATTTTCCAATCTTTGAAGATATGTTCATTGCAACCAAATGGAGCCCGCAATTGCTCCTTTTATGAAGACTTTTAGTTTAGTCCAAGGAAACTGGATCAAGCTAATTATATAATTGCTAGTTGTGTGTATGTGTCAATGCATGGATGATTATGTGAATTGACTATTCTTAAAGTTGCTTACTTATGTTACTGTTTCAATGGTCGATAGTTATGTTACTGTATCTTAATAAATAATCTGATTGCTCAGGTAAGTGACTGAAAATAAAAGGAAACTTACGAAGTTAACATTCAATCCGAGTTGACGATGATAGCTCTCTTGAGTACTCCAACCCTTTGCTGGTTGGATATTAGATCGGTCTCTCCATCGCACTGTCATTCAGCAAAAAGAATGCTAGCTACTTCAAGAGGTCTCTCCATTCATACGTCAAATCTTGCTCGTCTTGGAAGTAGGCTGGATTTCACAAACACAAGAAGAAGATGGACTAGTTTGGTGACTCAAGCAGGTCTGACCAGCAATAGTTTCGTCCTCGCATTTGCACTCCCGCTCGGACTCCTCGTCATAACCATTGTTACTGCTTGGCGGATAGGTGATCAACTTGATCAAAAGTTTCTTGAAGAGGTTCGTCACTTTGTGTGTTTTTCTTCTGGCTCTCTCTGTTATCCCTTCTTGGGGCTTCTTCACTTCATCCTTTCTCACTAGTACCGAATTCCAATCCTTTGTATTCTTATCCAAATTTTCATGTTAAGCAGTCGGTTTAGTCTGTGTTGTAGCTTGCTATCAATGAAGCAATAAGGGAAGCCGATGAAGTCGAGGACGAGGATAATGACATGGTTATCCCTGTACCAGAGGAGCCTGCACGTCCGCGTACCCGTAATCGGCCAAAACGTGAAGTCCAAACCTAGAGAAATCCCCTCACATTACTTTTCTATGCAGTAGGCTTCTTGTGAGCCACTGAAGATAGCATGCCATTGTTGTATGTACTAATGATTTCATCAGATAGCTCTTTGAGATAACTTCACGTATGAATGTCACAAGGAAAGAATTGTTTATGACTTGGTTGATACGTACTCTCGGACGAGCCTATTTGGGCGAGACATGGGACTTTGTGATCCAAGTTGCATTAGAAACCAAGGAAAATACTGAAGGAATCGATTCAGCAGCGGTCTGTTCATATGCCAACGTAAGAAAGAAGTGTGGCTGCAGAGTCTCAATCAACAGGATGAAAATGCGATTCGTTTAGAACCGTAGGCCGAAATTGTTGTGCCACAGAATACATGCCCGACTCTATGTGTATTGTTGTTATCCTCTTGTCGTTGGATACCCAGTTGAACGGCATAGTTATGCGGAATCGAGGGATCCGTCCAGCCGGTTTTTCATCCCTCCAGCCGGTTTTTCAATGAACGATTTCACCAGACACAATAATTTATCGTAACGGTGAAATCATTGATTGGATGGATTAACATTTTTCAGATACATATAGATCGCATATATAAATACGTCGCTTTTACCCCTTTGGACAGGCCGGCGCCTTGCCTGCCCTTCCCAACCCGGCACCTGCCTACTCATTGGGCTAGTGCAAGCAAGCACGTGTAATTTGTGATGAGGGTAGGCCGTGGCCTACTGGCCTTTGTGATAAGAATAGAGGACAACACGGAGTTGGAATTATCTGCTATAGAAAAACAACAGCATATAATAGTTTGTGATAATAATTTGTTGTATTATGTCTTAATCCTTGATCAAGTTTGTAGTTTCCTGTTTAAAAGTGAAGTGCACTTTGTGTCTTTGTTGGTAACTTGTGCTAGGAGACATCTAGCTAGCGTCATCATTTACAGGTGATGGCATGGACATTATTCGTCCACCGCAGTAGAATAAGAAAAATACTAAAAAGATAAGAACAGCAGTAGCCAACAGGACGTATCGGATTAGGACCAAAAACCGTAACGGGATTGGGATTGCTCGGGGTGTGTGGCTGTCTGCACGCTTCAAGTCCACCTGGCTCTTATATGTACGGAGTGTGTGAGCAAATTCCATGGTACAAACCATTTTATTGTGGGCAAAGTTTTATTTTTGGGATAAAAACACTCTCATGATTTTGTTCCATTTCGGTCCCTTATCTATTCTAACTCAAAGACTACAAGCTAATAAGTCTTGAAGATAACGATATGTCCTAAACGGAGCAGGATCGCCAGCTGTAGTGCAACCTACAGCACTATCTAAGAGCCATTGGATCAAATCCACCCTTTTTAAACTTTGGTTCATGATGAGTCTTCCTCAAAATCTAACGACCGACAATTAAGACAGCACATGTGCTGTATGGATGCCTACAGCCGGCAATCCAAGTCCTGTCCTAAACTCACTAATCACAAGTCCACGACCTCTTGTCCAACAGCTCCTTTGTTTTGCTGAAATCTTTGAAAATCCTCTCTCCATCCCACACTCGACACTCCCTTCAATATATGCACCAAACTCACTGCACCATTTGCGACCTCTGGCTGTGTAGTCTCTCATTACAAACCAAAAAAAAAAAACACTCCCCAAGAAAACCAACCTCCTCATTATTTTCGTGTATATCTTCTCTGCTCTGTTTCGTGCATATCTCCTTTGTTTCCCCTGTTTCTCCTGGAGAAAGAACACAAACAAGAAAAGCATGAACATCCCTCACTTCTTCTTCGGTATTTGCGGTGCGTATGTTTCGTTGTAGGTTGTTTGTCTGTTAATCTGTTCTGGTTCTTGATTTGTTTGTTAGTCTTTGCACTTATTATTTGTATGATTCAGGAAATGCTACGGCTCTGTTTCTCTTCCTGGCTCCAACGTAAGTCAATCTTTCCTTGCAATATTTTTGTTCTGAAACAACTAACTACTAAGCAGATTAATTTGCTGCAAATGACAAATATAGCAATCAAGACTCACGAGTAACTATTAAGTGGTCTGCTGAGGGAATGCCTCCTAACTTGCGTCTTTACTACGTTAATCATGTAAAAATAGAAGGTTTATTCCTAAAATTAAATGATAATAAAAAAAATTAATAATTCATTTATATTATTATATATTTTATCCAAATTTTGATATACTATTTGATATCTCAAACAAACTATCCAAATTAACTACTTCTTTCAACATAAATAATTAATTCCATATTGTTTTTTTTTTCTTAAATTGTTCAATCAATCATTTTTAACTGTTTTGTTTAAAGTATCAGACGCTGCAGCGAATCAGTTGCTGTGGCTCTAGCTACTTTTCTCCATTATACTATATTAATCGTGTTATGAGACACTGTTTTTCCTACACTATTCACTCATGTTCTTTTTGTCACATCTGTCTTATACTGTAATGAATTAATTATGTGGAATAAACTTGTTTTTTGGGTTAATTTGTTATGGTGTGGTATAAAATTGCAGTGTAACATTTAGGAGGATCATAAAAAATAGATCTACCGAGCAGTTCTCAGGACTTCCCTATGTCATGACATTACTCAATTGCCTCCTATCTGCCTGGTAAGTCCACCAACTCTATGCTCCTATTTTTCAAATACAGTAACATTTTATTTTATACCATTATTTTATCTTTTTCACTTTATATTTTATAATTTTCATTTTCCATACTCTGCACTTGTTCTCTGTTGGTTCAACTAACTTAGGTACTAGTGAAAAAAAATTACTAGTGGGATACCTATTTTCATCTTGTGGAAAGGAAACGAGCTAGTGAAAAAAAAATAAATACTCCTAGTAGGAGACCTATTCTCCTATTCTCATCTTGTGGTAATGAAACGAGCTAGTGAAAACAAAAAAAAATAAATTACTGTAGTAGGATACCTATCCCGTTTGAGCTTTTTATACCAAAATAAAGTACATAGAATAGGACACGTAATTGGAAACGAGCTAAAAAGTCACTTCTTATTAGCTGCACAAGGCTACAAGCAGTTGCGCGTGAGGTGACGAAATGAGAAATGCCTTTAGGATGATAATCACCACGTGACAAATGGGAAGCATCGAGGGAGTGTTGAAGATTAAAGTCGCAACAAAACCGCGAATCAATTAAAACATGAAATGCTGAATAAGAAACAGGTTTTCGCTTGCAAATTAGACATCTGCTACAGTATCATATCCTGTGTCTAACTCTTCATGTACTCTGCTGCTCGTTTATTTTACGATTATCGTAAGAGATTTAGCTTCTAATTGATTATAATGTATGTTATCCTAATTTATCTCAAGGTATGGGCTTCCTTTTATATCTCCAAACAACATCCTGGTCGCGACCATCAACGGCACAGGAGCAGCCATCGAGACAGTATACGTTCTCATATACTTGGTCTTCGCTCCTAGGCGAGAGAAGCTCAAAATCGGAGGACTCTTTGTCTCTGTGCTCGCTTTGTTTTCTGTCGTAGCCCTGGTCTCCCTGCTCGCTCTCCATGGTCATTCCCGGAAGCTGTTTTGCGGCTTTGCTGCCACTATCTTTTCCATCATCATGTATGGCTCTCCCCTTTCCATCATGGTAAGTCCTATTAAATCTTCTTTTGCTATCGTGAAAATATAGAAGAAACATATCTACATGATCCCCTGAGCTAAACTGATCATTTTAAGGTCATTGTAAAACTAAACGGTTAAATAAATTAATTAAATGACCGAGACAAGGACACAACTACGCACTTTTCTTAGTATATACTACTAGTATTGATAACTTGCCGTGGTGATAGATTGAGATGGCTTCTTTGCATTGCTGGGCACTTCAATCTTTGAAGAAGAACATATAATCTTTGATTTGATTATTTACCTTCACAGAACCTATAGATTCGATGTTGCTTGCCTATATGTGTCTAATGTATAGTTGATTGCGAAATTGCATGGGAATCGCAGAGGATGGTGATGAAGACGAAAAGCGTGGAGTATATGCCTTTCCTGCTGTCGCTGTTTGTGTTCTTGTGTGGCACATCTTGGTTCATCTATGGCCTCCTTGGACGTGATCCTTTTGTCTATGTAAGTATTGATTCTCCATCTCACGAAAAATAATATATTCTTTTCATATTTCATTCTCAACTTAAATCTGCATCGTTGGATTATACTCGTCACGCACAACTTTGTGTGTTATGTTGCATTTTTCATTTTTCCGACATATGGATACGTAAAGTTAAATGTGTCCTAGTATAAACTCTCTCCCCCTCTATTTTTCCCAGTTTTGATAAATTTGGCAGTAGAAGCCTTTTCAACAGTAGAGTACTGCAACAATACACGGCAGTGTTTTAAAGTTTTGGTTGTCTTAGACAAGTATTGGTACTAGTAGCTCTCACTAGTTCTTGGGCAATTAATGGGACAACCTTGTATAACCACAATGTACATCCCTTGCTTTTGGAAAGTCAACGTAAACGTGATCAATCGCTTTTCTTCTTCGACATTTGATAACGTCACAATCTTTATTCACCAACCAAACCAAATGAATTCTACAAGAGACAGACAACCAGCTTCTGCAAATCCCATTGCTATGATATGCTTGGTTAGCAATCTTTTGGATCAGTGAAGCCGTGAAGGCTTGTTAGTTATCAGTATATAATCAATGAAGGTAGTATTTTGAGGTGCTTGGTTTTGCAGGTTCCGAATGGTGTAGGAAGCGGGCTAGGAGCAATGCAGCTGATACTCTACTTCATCTACTACGATAAAACCAAAACGGCATCTTCATTTGAGAAACCTACACTCAGAGCCACCACAACTACCGTCTTTGACAACCAAGACGCAATGGAGATGGGCTTGGAAAATAATGATAAAGCCTCTGTACAGCAACCCCTATAGCCCCAGGTGTTCAGCGTAAACTGAGAATAACAGTTGCCTTTGACTCGACCACCGTCATGCTATTTCAAGATGGATGCATGCCAATGTCGTGTACCTCAATTCAATTCAGGCACTCTTTTGTGTTCTTCTCTTCTTGCTGGTCGGATCCATATTCCCTTGGATTTTTCCGTTTCCAGAGTTTATCTGTCTTTTGTTAAAGTATTTCCTATCTTTTTCAACAGCGTTACATTTTTCACTCAGGGAGTTCTTATGCAATAAAAGGGTTAGTTAAGTTTACATTAAATGATTCTAACATAAAAAATCTAAAAATATTTATAAAAACATACATCCGAAAAATAATTACCCAAATATAGAATATGATCCTTTTTCCATGTCGCCTTCCTCCTTCTTAACCCACGCCGCCTCGTCACTGCCCTCACTGTCGCTACTGACACCACTGACAATCCGTCACACCACACCCTTATGGCCATCTCCATCTCCATCTTCTCCTCCACTCTCCCCCTCTCTCCTCGCCGCCACTACTTCGCTCACCGTTGCCACTGCAAACCATCGTCAATCATGTCGGAATCCACTGTATCCACCAATCAAATATACATGTGATAAGAATGTCCAATCCCTGCAGTTGTATAGAAATTGATAAAGAAAACTTAAAAATATTAGACATGATATTGTTAGTGTGCTAATACTGAGAATTAATTAATAATCTGCAATCTAGGTTAGATGCTGGAGAGAAGGGCACAAATGAAGAACATTGTGGGCCATTAGATGCAGACTACTACAGAGAATTTCAGCAAAACAGCTAAGATATGTTTCAGGATCTAGGATCAATCTTGTAGATAAGGAGCAACACAGTAATGCATAAAGGATTGCATCAGATTTGGATGCAGCAGTGATTAGGTGTAGACGAGGTCTCAACGATACTGTGTGCAGACTGAGTTATGACAGACTGGAGTGTAGAAGAGATGGTTGCTAAGGTTGGAACAGAAGTCTGAGGATTGATCATGTTAAGTCCACAGGTTCAACCTAAAGAGAGGTGAATAGATTGATTCAACATATATCCGTTCAATGCAGCGGATTTGTTGATTTTAATACTGATGTTCTTTGCAGAGTACTAAGGTAATCTATAACAGAGACTCGAACTTATATCTGTTTTGTTGTAATAATTAATTTCTTGCAGTTCTAAAAACACGAAGCACCGAAAGCAAGTAAAAAACATATGATTTATACTGGTTCAGACACTCGTTATCAATTGATAATCTAGAGCTTAGTCTAGTCTTCCCTTGGTGACCAGTTTTGTCAATCCAAGAGGTGAGTTCATTATCTTTTTGTTTATGGCTTACAAGATAACCCCTTTTTATAAGATAGCTAACTTGTCCAAAGGTTGAGAATCTAGATATTTGCGCAGATTATTCTCTGGACTCTACTGTATCTTTTGTTCTTCTATACTAACTACTGAACTCTCTTCCTGTTTTCTTCTCAGTTTTGCTCACTTGAGTAACTTTGAATCTTAGATTATTTTACAAGCTTGCACCCTTTTAATCTTTCGTTCAACAGCACTACTCATTGAGCTTCATCGATCCCTTTTTATAGGTTGAGGAAATAAACCCGTGACTTATATATAGGGTGATATGGTAGCTGGTCACATGTGAACCTCAACTGATATTGACATCTCATCTTTTTCATATCTCTGACCCAACCTCAACAACCATCCTTGTTGCATTCCAGTCTACTGCACCTTATTCCGCACTCAGTACTATTGAGACCTCATCTGTATTCAGTCCCTGCTGCAACCACGTCTGCACCCAGATCTGATGCATTTTATGCATTGCTGTGTTGGTCCTTGTTTGGAGGTTCAATCCTAGATCCTGAAATATTTGCAGGTCTTTTTTTGCCCATGTATGCCTTAGTTTCTTAGCCGAAATCCTCTGTATTAGTCTATATCTGCTGGCCCACACAATGCTCTCCATATGTGATCTTCTGCTCTCCAGCATCTGAACTAGGCTACAGCTACCTATCTGATTTCCAACCTAAGCACACTAACCACATCGTGACTAATACTCCTAAGTTTTGTTCATCAATTTCTATACAAGTGAAGGGATTGCATATATTTATCAATCTCCTCCTAAGTTGATGCTAACAAAACTTCTAAGTAAAACAACAAGCTTACTATCGAAATTATATCTTAATTACATTGCTATGGAAAATAACTTGAGGCTATAGAACAGAAAAGAAACTTAGCTTTATCTGTGATGCTCACTGTCCTTGTTGCGCTTGTGAGGATGTTCCTTTGGTGTTCTGTGATGTCTTCTTCTTTCTTTGTGGGGCTGATCCCCTTGAATTCTATGGCTAGATGTCCTTACCCCTTGAGGCTTTGGCCGTTTTGTAGACCTTTCTCCTTCTGCTGTAATTATTGATCTTCTTTTGAGGTCTTATGTAATTTTCTCCATGTCTGTAGCTTTTTCTGCAGACCTTTGGAGCCTTGTTGCCTGTTTTCCATGCTCTGCGATCTTCTCCTCCTTTTTGTTAGCATTAACTGTCAATGTGTGGGCTTCAATTGTAGTTCTAAAGGCTCTGAGCTCAGAGGAGGTGGTTTGCTGAGCAATTATGGCTTTGGTTGTCTCTAGTTGAAGCTTGTTTTCCAGCAAACCTAATCTGGTATCATTATTACAGATGTGCTCTGTAAGTTGCTGTTGAGTGGCTTACAAGGTTGTTTGAAGTTTACGTTGATCAGTAGAGCGTTGTCCTCTTAGTTTATTTAGGTTAGATGCACTGAGCTGATATTGCTGGAGGTTTAGTGCATCAGCCCTTTTGATTTGATCTAGAAGTCCTTCTGCCATGTTGTGGAGGGTTGCCTGGAAATCTTCAAAGTGTTGTGTCCTGATTATTTTATCGGCTTCTAATTCCCTTGCAACTGGTTGTAGGCTATTGAGGAGTTCCTTGAATGCATCCCTTGTCCATTTATGCATGTTGTAGACCTCCTGATCCAATTGCCTGAGTCTGTATTCTATTGGAGTTTCTATCAGAGTTGATCTTATGGTCCTTCCCTGATCTCTTGATAGCTTCTTTGAGCTTCCAATATGAGATTTTGAAGGTTTTCATCGGCACCAGCCTTCAGATACTTCAGTGCTACATTGACATCATGAAGTGCAGCAAGCCTTGGTTCCTTCGGTGATAGGGTTCTTAAGGATGAGCCATCAATTGTTTTCCTAGTCTGTTGTTCTACAAATACAGACTGTGCTTCCACTTCCATCCCAGTCGGCTCTGCAGTAGGATGATCTGATATTGTGTTCTCGTCTGACGTCTACAGAACAAGTCTTCTTCTGGTCTTCTTTGTTTGTTTCATTCTAACATGTTGTGCCTTGCTGATCACCTTCTTTTTAGCCTTCTCAGATTTCTTGAGAGGCTGGTCTATAGCCTTTGCAATAGTTTGCATTACTGCTAGGTTCTTTGAGAATCGGACAGGCTTCTTGCCTATCTTTCTTTAGTCAATTTGCTTGACCACAGTCTATGGTCTTCCTTCTTTGTCGGATAGCTTCAATTTCTCTCTTAGGATGATACTGATGACCCTTTTAAACAGAGGCTGTTTTACTTTCACAGTCTTTGCAAGTTGATACATGAGCAATTTTATCTAGTTGAGTTTGTGCTTAGTAAGAATTACGCACATAGTCTGTTGGATAAGATCATCTTTTTCATAACGTCTACAAGCAGCTTGTGCTCTTTAGACAAATATTTCTTCATTGTTCGAATGTCTTCCTTTTGCCTCTCTTTGCTGAATATAGCATGTCTACCATCAGCTATTATAGAAGGTGGGATGCTTCTTGGTCCTTCATTCAAGACTTTGAAGTACTGCTCAAAGTCATTTGGGCCTATGTTGATACCATTTTTTCTTGTGGAGGTGTATGAGATGAATTGATGACTGTCTGCAACCTTTGCCTTCTCGATGAAGTTTAGTACCTCTTCATCGTAGATCCTGTTGGTTTTCTCACAAAAGTATTTGAGCCCCGTATCTTGTATCAGCTCAGATATTTCCTTTACTTCGTCTGATTCCTTTTTCAGTGTCTCGAAATTGAGAACCACTCCTGTCTTTAACTCAACCTTCTTCGTTGGGCTTCATTGCTAATGTGATTTGTCATTTTTAGGAGTTTTGGATCTGATATTGACCATTTTACAATGAAATTTGAGAGAATTTCTACACTGTGAGATTGAATTGAAAGAGTTTATGAACATAGGGTTTTGTAATTGAGCTTGTAGTAGAGCGTAGTAGCAAGATAGAGAATAAGAAAAAATGAGAGAGTAAAAGTGTTTTTCTCACTAAAAAATTTCAGAATTTATACCCTTGAAGAAATATTACCATTGCCAGTTTTAACTAACGGTTACGTAGATTCAGTCATTGATTTGACCGTTACGTGATTTTAGACAATTAGTTTTTAAAAAGTTATGTTCTTTCCAAAAATAGCGATGCAGTAGAGTAAGAGTGACTCTGGTCGGCATCCCACATGTGCAGTAAGCAATAGAGTTAAATAATACTAGTTTACATTCTACATATGCGGTAAAGTAGTACAGTATTTTGGTCATTTTTCCAAATTGAATAAATTATATCCAATTCATCTCGAAATTGAATAAATTTTCTCTCATCAAGAGGTTTGTAAAAATGATATCTTAACGACCGACGCGATGGGGATATATATATTTCGGTAGTCGGGAATTGCTTGATTCAGGAGTAGAGAGTCGGGTTTCGAGTTCTTGTTTTTCACATTTTTTCGAGGTTCCCCCTCAATAGGTGTCTACTTTTGTTTTTTCTGTTGGAATATATTCCAATTTAATGTGACCTTTTTGCACATAATCTCTTATAAAGTGATATCTGATATCAATGTGCTTAGTTCTTGCGTGAAAAACTGGATTTTCTGAAATTGTCATTGCAGACGTGTTGTCACAAAATATTGAAGTTCTAGTGAATATCATACCGTAGTAAGTTGTGACCTCATCCATAGTATTTGTGCAGCACAGCTTCCTGTAACTATGTGTTCAGTTTCTGCAGTAGAAGTTGACGTAGTGGTCTGCTTCTTACTGAACCATGTAATCAGTCTTGCATCAAGAAATTGACATGATTCACTTTTTCTTTTTCTGTCAACTCTAGAACCTGCAAAGTCTGCATCTGAATAATCTGTTAGTGTAAAATCTGATTCCTTAGGATACCACAGCTGTAGACTTTTTGTAGCTATGTATTTTGTTTATGCAGTAGAAGTTGACACAATGGTCTGCTTCTTGCTGAACTATGTAATCAGTCTTACACCAAGAAATTGACATGATCCATTTTTTTTTCTGTCAACTCTAGAATCTGCAAAGTCTGCATCTGAATAACCTGTTAGTGTAAAATCTGATTCCCTAGGATACCATATATCCAGATTTGGAGTCCCTTTGAGATATCTCAGGATTCTTTTTACTGTAGTGTAATGGGATTCCTTGGGATCAGATTGATACCTAACACATATGCAGACTAAGTATTGGATGTTTGGTCTGCTTGAAGTAAGGTATAGTACTGAGCCTATTACTCCTCTATACATTGTTTGGCTTATTTTCTTCCCACTTTCATTCTTATCTAATTTTATTGCTATACTCATAGGAGTCTTCATATGCCTTATATTTTCTAACCCATACTTTTTAACTGTGTTCTTTAGGTACTTAGATTGATTTATGAAAATGCCACTTTCCGACTGTTGTAGTCCTAGAAAGTATTTTAATTCTCCCATTAATCTCATTCGAAATTTGAATTTCATTAATGCAGCAAATCTCTCACAGATTTTATTATTAGTGCAGCCAAATATAATATCATCAACATAAATTTGCATTTTATATGTTTTTTATGTTTTTTAAGGAATATGGTGGTGTCTACTTTTCCTCTCTGAAATTTATTCTCACATTGAAAAGTTGAAAGAGTTTCATACCATGCCCTTGGAGGTTGTTTCAGTCCATACAATGCCTTGTCTAACCTGTAAACATGTCTTGGATATTCAAAGTCTTCAAAACCAGGAGGTTGTTCAACATATACTTTCTATTCCAACCTTCCATTTAGAAAGGCATTTTTCACATCCATTTGATAGACTTTGAATCCTTAATATGCAACATAGGAAAGGAACATCCTTATATCTTTCAGTCTTGCAACAGCGACAAAGGTCTCATCAAAATCGATTCCCTCTTCTTATGCGTATCCTTTTGCAACTAGCTTAGCTTTGTTTCTGATGACTGTTCCATTTTAATTAGTTTTGTTTCTAAATACCCATTTGCAGCCAACAACTAGATAATTTTTGGGTCTTGGTGTCAGATACCATACTTCATTTCTTTGAAACTCATTCAATTCTTCTTACATGGCATCAACCCAGTTTGGATCACTTAAGGCTTCATTTGTTGTCTTTGGTTCCATTTCTGATATGAAGCAAGCAGACATGCATTCTCAGGTTGTTGCCCTTCTAGTCTCCACAGGTGTATCATTGTCTCTAATGATGTCATCCTGTGAGTGCGCCTTGATCCATCTTCTTTGTCTTGTTTATCAGTTATGTGTTCATGTTGTTGTTGCATGGTAGATTGTTCTGGCTCTGCTGCATTATGGTTTCCTTCATTGTGTGCAGACGATTCTTCCTTTTATGCAGTTTCAAGACCGTCGTCTGTATCCTATTCATCATTTAGGCATGCACATTTCTTATCAAAGACATTAGCATCACGCATGGATATTTTAGATTCATCAAAGGACACATGAACTGACTTCTCAACTGTTTGTGTTCTGACATTGTATACCCTAAAGGCTTTACTAGTTGTGAGTATCCTATGAAGGTTCCTTGGTCTGTTTTGGAATCAAATTTCCCTAGATGATTTTTGTCATTGTTATGTATATAGCATTTGCATCCAAAGACATGAAACTATTTGACACTTGGTGTCTTTCCTTTCCATAATTCATAGGGAGTCTTTTTATGGAGTTTGTGTATAATGCATCTATTTTGAATATAGCATGTAGTATTTATTACTTCTGCCCAGAAGATTTTTCGTAAGTTTATATCATCAACCATTGTCCTAGTTGTTTCTATAAGTGTCCTGTTTTTCCTTTCTGCTACACCATTTTGTTAAGGTGTTCTAGGTGCTGAGAAATCATGTTTTATCTCATGATCATTGCAATAGACATCTATCCCTGTTTGGTCAAATTTAGTACCATAATCACTTCTGATTGTAATTACTTCAATGTCTTTTTCATTTTAAACTTTCCTTATGAATCTAATGAGTAGATTGCAAGTTTCACTCTTTTTGTGCAAGAATATTACCCATGTATATCTTGAATAATCATTTACTATCACTAGAGTGTACTTCTTTCTATTTAAGCTTTCTACCTCTATTTGACCAAAAAGATTCATATGCAATAGTTCAAGAATTCTACAAGATTCTGATGAATTTAGAGGTTTAAAGCTTATTTTGGTCTGCTTACCTTCTTGACATGGTCTACACAATTTATCTTTTCTAAATTTTATTTGAGGAAAACCTCTTACTAGATTCTGTGAGGATAGTCTGACTATAGTTTTGAAATTTAAGTGAGTTAATCTTTTGTGCCATAGTCAGTTTGTGTCTTTAGCTTCTTTTCTATAAAAACATGTTATTTGATTTGACTGTGATGAGGCAAAGTGTAATGCATAAATATTTGCCTTTCTGATTCCTAATAGTTTGACTTCTTGTGTGACTTTGTTTCTTACTTGACATGAATAATGAGTAAATGAGACATCATAGTTTTTTATCACACAGCTGACTGATGGAAAGCAAATTATATTCTAAGCCTTTGACATAAGCTCCATCTGTAAAAACTAAGGGACATGTACCAAGGGTTCTATATCCTTTGGTTTTACCTGTCTTTCCTCCTCTAAAGATGATAAGAGGTCCCTGTTCCTTTCTATAGTCCTTAAGGATGCTTTTGTTTCCTGTCATATGTCTAGAACATTAACTTTCGAGATACCATGTTCCATCCTGTTGTTCCTGCAATAGAATAATGAAAACTTGTACATGGTATCCACTTATATGGGTCTTTACTTGTTAGTCTTTGGAATCCACACTTGAATTTTTTTCTTGTGTGAGTTCCAACATTCGAATGATTTGTGACCAGGTTTGCCATAAGTGTAACAGTATACCCTTGGTCTTGTTGTCCTGGGTGGTTTTTTGATGTTTCACCATCTCTAAGCAGGTGCAGATAGGCTTTTTATGTGGTTTTCTCCATAGTAGTTTGGTGCATACTGAGGTCTGTATGGCCTTTTCTTAGCTTCAATCCTATGATTCCAGACCTTTTGCACCTTGTTGTGTTTTATACTAGCTCGTGACAGTGTCCTGCTTGAGGGTTTGACCTTTTAGGTTTGTACAGCAAGGATTTTAATCTTCTGCACATCTTGTGCAATAAAGGGTTTATTCTTCTGCATCTTTTGTGCAGTAGAGGCACTACCTTTCTGCACTACTTTTACAAAGATCTATTTTGCATTTTTCTGACTCGTAATAACATTATCACTCCTAGATCCTGAAGCATTTGTAGGTCTTTTGTTGCCCATGTATGTCTTAGTTGCTTAGCCAAAATCCTCTGTATTAGTCTACATCTGGTTATCCATACAATGCTCTCTATCTGTGGTTGTCTGCTCTCCACCATCTGACGTACACTACAGCTATCTACCTAATTTCCAACCTATGCACACTCACCACATCATGGCTATTACTCCTAAGTTTTGTTTATCAATTTCTATACAAGTGGAGGGATTGGACATTCCTATCAATTTCCTTCTAAATTGATGCTAAACAAAACTTCAAATTAAAACAACAAGTTTACTATGTAAATTACATCTAAATTACATTGCTTTGGAAAATAACCTGAGACTATAGAGTAGTAAAGAAACTTATCTTTACCTGTGATGCTTATTTCCTTTGCTGCGCTTGTGATGCTGTTCCTTTGCTGAGCTTATGAGGCTGTTCCTCTGATGTTCTGTGGTGCCTTCTTCTTTCCTCATGGGACTGCTCTCCCCGAGTTATATGGCTTATAAAAAGGGATTGTCTTGTAAGCTAAAAATAAAAAGATAGTGAACTCACCTCTTGGATTGACTAAACTGGTCACCAAGGAAAGACTGGACTAAACTCTCGATTATCAATTGATAACAAGTGTCTGAACCAGTATAAATCTTGTGTTTCTTATTTGCTTTTTATTACTTTGAATAATTAGAACTGTTAGACATCAATCACAATAGCAAGGAGAGACAAATTTTCAAAGTATAAGTCTCTGTTGTAGATACTCTTAGTAGTTTACAAAGGACATCAATGTGTTGAAATCAACAATTCCGCTTTATTATACTGAAAAGTTTAAAAACAACCTATTCACCCCCACCTCTATGTTGTATCTGTGGATTTTACAACATGGATCTGCACCACCATAACGAGCATCAAGTTTAAACTACAACGATAGAAGCACAAGGCACATCAGAGCTATTCAAACCTTAGCCGATATTACTATTGTAATCGTGACTTGGAGGGGCTTCAACACAGCAGTACAGTTTCAACCTCCGTCAAGGGAACGTTGAGCTTGGTTGATACAATACAAATCATTGGATAAGATTTTCCACCTCCATCAAGGATATGCGACAGTGTGTTCTTGAGTCATGAAATATAGATGATGCCAATGTCTTTTTGATTTGATGGTATTGATGTATTATATCTAGACCTCATGGATGTTTGTGTGAAAAATTATTGATAATGAGAAGAATTGTAACTGACATGAGAATGCATGCACAGAAGGTATTCGACAAAATGTCATATCAAGAATATTCATGTTTTTTAGCATCGCTTTATTTACAATAGGCTCATATTAATATTGTGATTCATGTTATTATTATTTGGGTGTTTTTGATCAATTTTTATTTGCTTTTTATTTTTAATTGTCACTTTGTTTCTATAAAGCTGTCACTGTGTTACAAAACAACACGGACGCTCTTTGTTTATTGAAAAAACACGGGCACTCTGTTTTCGAAAACACATCCGCTCTGCTTCAAAATAACACAGACGCTCTATTTCTGAAAAAATACAGATGCTTTATTTTTTAAAAATACGGGCGTTCTATTTCAAAATAACATATGCGATCTATTTTTGAAAAAACACAAGCGATCTGCCTTTTGAAAACACAAGCGCATTGTTTCAAAATAACACAGACGTCTTTGTTTCTTAAAAAACACGGTGCTATATTTTTGAAAACACAAACCCTCTGAAAACCTTGCTACCCTCATCATCAAGCTCTCGCCGCCACCGCCATTAACCTCTCGCCAGAGCCGCTCTCTCAACCTTTGTCGTCGATGATTCCTAGTGGAGACGTGTTGCTTGACCTTGATTTTCCCAAGATTGTGCCATTATCCACCTCCCACGCGATCCACCTCACATCACCATCCATGAAATGTCACCGTCCCACCCACGATTCCTATCGTTAACACTAGCGTTGACCACTGGGGAGTCAGAACCGGTTATCATCATTGGAGATGGATATGATGAGGTCTCCGAAGGGTGGGAGGATTCACTCGTTACTAGTGATGTGCATGATCGTTGTTTTGGATTTTGTATATTTTTGGAATTAAGATTTCGTATGTATCTTTTTGAGATTTTTTTCAAGTTTTTGTATTTTTATGTAATTTTCCAAAGATTTTATTTAATTGGTTTTCATTTTTTTTAACTGACATTTATTTAAATGACAATAATATCTTATTATACCGCATGTCGTTTGTTGCTTAAAAAAGACGGGTTAATACGATATATACTAAAATATTACCCCGTGTGTTGCACGAGAAGAGAAATTATAATTAAATAATAGTGTTAATTAACTAAGAATTCGATAGATTTATTTTTTTTCCAAAGAAGCTTTTTTATTTTTCATTTTATCATTCATTTTTGTGTTTTTAAATCACTGATCTACTGGATATTATTTGATGACATGAATATATTTATTTTCTTGTGAAGGATAATGTATATAAGGTCAAAATGTTTTATCCAAATATTTATTTTCATTTAAGATTTCAATTTCTTACAAATTTAATAAGTTTAAATTATGATATTGTTCATTAAAAATTAGAAATAATGCTAGTATCGTGACATACTAATGATAGATAGATTACCATTTCAAAAAAGAAAAAGAAAAAAGGAAAAATTAATTATGATCAACCTTTGCGTTCTTCTCATTGGTCAAATTTGATTCAAAATGTTGGCCAAGTTTTTCCTGATGGTGTAAAGCAGTTCAGGAAGTCTCTTGCTTGAAGTATGTTACCTTATTCTTTAGTAATTTTTTTCCTACCAGCATTTCTTTGATTTTTTTTGTTGAGCATAACATTTTCAAAGATGACATCATGAAGCTGGTTCTTCATGGTTTGCAGGATTGACAAGTTTTTTGGGTCCACATGTTGTGCCAAGACATCACCAGATGCTATCTCTGGGTCTGTCTCTGTCGAATTGCTTGATTCGTCATCTATGCTTCTCGCCTTAAATTCGTAGTTGACGACATTGTCGTTGACATCATCTTCTTGGTGCCATTCAAGTGCCAATAATTTCATCCTATATACTTGTCTCTCGAGAAGGGATGATTGTAGTGAATCTAGTGTGAATTATGTAATCAAATTATCAAAAAAAAAAAAAGGCCGTTAGCTTATACATTTTAAGAATAAAATAAAAAACAAATCAGCATGTTTACAAGAAGAAAACTAAGTTACCTTCTCATCTTTAAATCGTGCAATGGTTGCACCTAGCCTTATTGGGAGATTGGTGAGTTGCCATCTTGTCGATAACGGAATGATCTCTGATGATGATGTTTTTGGTTCAGCGACAAAAGTCCTCTCTAAGAGCCAATACTATTATATGTTTGTTAAAAAATGTTGCATTAGATAAGGGAATTTCCATGAATATAAGAAATAAACGTCAAACAGTGGGCCTAATGTGTAGAAATAGTGCGTCTGAAGTAAAAATAACATTGCACATTACAACAGTGCCCGTTAGTGCGCCTTACTTCAAAAAAACTATACAATTCTAAATAGGTGTCTTCATCAAATGAAACAGTACCCCTTATAAAAAATAATAATATGGATAAATTCAGTGCGTCTTTATCAAAATAAATAGTATAACAGTATAGAGTGTTTGGCGAAATGGTGAGTAGGCATCCATTTACTGATTCCGGCTTGTACGCCTTGTTGTTGACGTTATCGTTGAGAGATTTTTTCAGTTTGTTGTAGATGTGCGACGTCAAGTTGAAGTCACACAATTTGTCCATATCAACTATGTAGTTTGCATACCCACTTCATTGACGCCTTCGATGTGGAGAGTAAGAGCGTGTTCATGACGTACAACACTAGCAGTCTTGCGGTGTCCTCACAGTCATGTGGCTATTGACTTCTTGATGCTTCGATAACTGCTTTGTGTAGTTTGGATGTCAATTTTGTTGCATGTTTTTCTCCTTATTTACGTTCTTTCGCGAATTTTCTTTACAGGAACTCACTTGGATTGATTGTTTCCAAATCCTCATCAGTTATTTCATTTGTCTTGTCAACGATTCCGAATATGAGTTTGATATCTAACGGCGCTATGTTGAAATTTTTTTCTCCAAAAGTGAATGAACTGTCTCCTTGGTTGTAGTTCTATACAACCTCTCGAATGAATTTGTAACGGTAATCCGATGTAGTAATATTCCCTTTCAGAATCGCGTCAAACAATGTCTAGGATGGCGTTCTCTTGAGCTGTACTTTGTGCTTATCTGTGCATCGAAATTCCGGTTCCTTTTTCAAAAGCTTAATGAGTGCTGCCAAATTGTTTTTGTATTGTGCCATTTTTTCACTTTCATTATACAAACAAGGAAAACAAACATATTAAGAATCCATTTTGTTAAAAAAAAAACCAAAGAAGATAGTGTAGCATTGTTAAATAAACAAATAATACGTCTTTGTTGACAAAACAGTGCGTCCTAATAAATTAATAATCTATGTCCTTGAATAATAAACAGTGCGCCTCATTAAAATGCTTGTTTACTTTGATATTGAAACAGTGTGCCTTAGTAACTAGATTGGTTCGTCTTTGGCATTGAAATAGAGCGTCATTGTTAAATTATGAAATAGTGTGTCTTTTTGTTTTGAAACAGTGTGCCCCGTTAATTTACAACCAATGAACGGTGCATGTTAGGATATTAATGTTTAATGTAGTTGATTATTAAACATTACGCCTTGTCATTAAGAAACAATGCGCCTCATTCATGCGTCAAAAAATATCAAGTAGTGCACCTTAATGAATCAGTGATAGTTAACATTCTTTACAATATATTATGAATTAGTATGACATCGAAAAATGAATTTAGGTTCGAACACGTTTCAGACTTGGGGTTTCGGCGCACTGTTTTTGCTTTCAAAGGCACTCTGTTTTTCGATTATTAATTATTCGAATGTAGAAAATGTCGAATTATAACGATTGAATTGATGCATTTGTTGATGTATATATCAATTGAATTCAGTCTTCTTTATCAAATTTGAAGAATAAACCTTAGATTATAAATTTTACCTGTATCGTTTGGATTTGATGATTCAGTGCTGTTTTTCGGTAAAAGACACAAAGTAATATGATATATACTAGAATACTGTCTCATGCATTGCATCGGATGAAAAATTATAATGAAATAATAGCTTGAAATGACTATTGTCACAAAGAAGTCGATGGATTAATTTTCGTAAATTTCTATTTTAAAAGAATTTTGTTTTTCAGTTTATGTTTTTGTTTCTTTTATGTGATATAGTAAAATTGTTTTCTATTAGAAAGACAATGATCTATTTTTTATTTTATTTTGAATAGGTAATATTTGAGTATTTTGATTTTTTTAGTTTTTATCTTTTTAATTTAGTAAATGACCATCCTAAATATTACCGTTTATTGTTATGTTTTAAAGCACTAATCTAATTATTTGTTTGTGAAAGTTATTGTATATAAGATCAAGGGAGAATTCTTCATATTAGATTTAATAAAATTCAGGTTACGGTGGTTGCATGATGAGAGGATAAATCGAGATGTTGTTTTAATTTCGATGGATGAAACTATACTTTGGATTAGATTTTATTTAATCGGTTTTAATAGAGCAAATATTCCAAAACTATATTTTTTGAGAAATATTCCCAAAATCATACACTTGAAATCATATTTTCCAAAACATACAATTGAAACCTCCATCCTACTTATCACCTCCTACTCTCCAATTCACCACAACGTCGCCGTGGTCGTCGCCTCAATCAACAGCCATCACGATGTTGATCACTCATCGACATCCGTCTCTGACGCCTCTACGAGCGTGAGCAGGCGATGAAGGCACTCAAGAAGTTCACCACATTCGACGAATCATCACAGATCTAGCTTTGCACTGCTCGTCTTGTTGCGGCTCTCTGACCACAACTCACCTCATACTACGACTCGTTTGGGAATGTGAGGCAAAAAAGGAAGCACATGATCGACCGATTTAAGGACAAGCTCTAGGTGTTCAGGTCCACTTCCTAGCCTCTTCCCGTCAAGCTCATCTAGAAGAATTAGAAATCCTATAATTTCAATTTAATTCTAGTCAGGTCTATTTGATGTGTTTGCTAATGATGATGATGTTGGGTTGGTTACCTTTAATGCATTTGTTATATCTATGTTTTTTGTTCATGAAAGAATGGAATGAACTGGTGCTGGTTAATGAGATGTTTTGACTCGAACAACATTTGTTGTTGCTCTACTAATTCTGTTGTGCCTATGAGAATGGAATTTTGTTGGTTTCAAGGTGTAGAAATTCTTGTTTATTTCGGTTTTGAGGACTGTGAGATCTGGCTAGTTATATTTGCCTAGATATGAAAACCAGCTTTGAAAAATCTACAGAACGCTTTAACATAATAATATTAATCCTTTCAGAGTTATTATTAATCTTTGTTTAATGTTTGTTTCATTTGTTCATGCCCTTTGTTTTTTTTTTTTTTTTTTTTGTGATGTCGAGATCAGATGGTGCATAGTCTCATATTAATATTATGTTTTAGTTTTGATTCATGCGGTCCATTTCATTTGTTTATACGTTCTGTTTTATTTGTGCATATGTTTGGTTTTATTTGTTCATACGGTCTGTTTCGAAACAGAGCGCCAGAATAGACTTTTTTTCGAAATATTACTCCAGTTCTAACAAGGGTGTTATTTCATTTTTTTTTACTAGCACTCTGTTTTATTTTTGTATTAGCGCTCTATTTTCATTTTCTATCATGCGCTCTGTTTCATTTTTATATAGGCGCTTTGTTTCATTTGTTTATTTCTTCTATTTTATTTTTTGTACATGCGTTTCATTTTATTCCGGAACATACACTTTGTTTCATTTTTTGTACACGCGTTCTATTTCATTTGTTCTGTTTCATTTTTTTAGTCATGTCGAGATCTCACAATGAATAGTCTCGTATTACTATTATGTTTCATTTTTATCCAAGTGCTATGTTTCATTTTGTTTATACGCTTTGTTTTATTTGTACATGCGCTCTGTTTCACTCTTTTATACGCTCTGTTTTGAAACAAAGCGTCAGAACATGAGCACTGTTTCTGTTCTGACTCGAACTCTGTTTTATTTTTGTACTGACGCTTTGTTTTCATTTTCTATCATGCTTTCTGTTTTATTTTTGTATTGCCGCTCTATTTTCATCTTCTATCATGCATTCTGTTTTATTTTTTATACACGCTCTGTTTTATTTGTTCATGCTTCCTGTTTCAGTTTTTGTATATACGTTCTGTTTTATTCGGAAATATACGCTTTGTTTCATTTTTTATACATGTGCACTATTTTATATTTTGGGTGATGTCGAGATCTGATGATGCATAATCTCGTATTATTATTATTTAATATTTTTTATTCATGCGCTATGTTTCATTTTTGTACTGACGTTCTGTTTTAATTTTTTTTCCAGACACTTTATTTTATATTCCAACGACGTGGTCAGATTCCGACGAAGATCCGACAATATTTCAGATTCCAACGACGGTGGTCAGATTTTGGTTTGATTTTGACGACGGCGGTCAGATTTCGATGAAAATTGTGACAGCGGTTTGATGATTCTAGTGTTTGGGATGGAGATGAGAATAGAGTTAGAGTTTTAAATGAGATGAATGAATTATATATTTTTGTAATTTAAATTACTTTTGTATCTTTTTGCTATTTTTTTAAAGTTTTTGAATATTTAGGTAATTCATCTGTTTTAATCAAATCATGGTTACTAGATTTAGATATGATTTTTATTTTTTAAATTAAGAATTTTATCATGTATAATCACGGTGATTAAATTTTGACATTATTAGATTAATAAAAATCAAGTTATGGTGGTTGATGAGTGACAAAATCGACATGTTGTTTTAATTTTGATTGGTTAAGATATATGTTAGATTATATTTTATTTAATCAATTTTAATTTTTTTAATTGACATTTTTATTTGATCCAAATATGTTGTGTTAAATTTGAGATATTAAAGTTTATATTATTTGAGGAAAGTTAAAGACCTAATAATTTAGAGTAAAATCCACTAGGATACATGTTTTACAAAATAATTCCAATTTTATATAACTCGGGGAAATATTTTCCATTTCATACATTACATGTTGTCTTCATTCTCTTCTCCTCTGTCTCCTCCGTGCCACCTCTCTTAGCCTCCTGTTCGTTCTCTCCACTTCCACCAGCTCTCTTCATCCTTTCTCCCTTTACCCTCACCTCCCAAAACTCATCTCCCACCCGTCCCCATCACCGCCCACTCATCCCCTCTCTGCCGTGGATCGTCGTGGCTCCTCATTGCAAATCCCCGGCCTTGACGACCTCCGTCGAGAAACAAGACGAAACACCATCAAGGAAAAAGGGGTTGGATAAGTGGGATCTAATGGGGAGGTTGGGTAACAAGACTATGCAGATGATCACGCAGTGCGCGGATTGGTTTATGCCGGATAATTTCTTTCAGACAAACTCATATAACTGGATCGGGAAATCTACATCATGCATCAGTGGACAAGGGATGCATTCAAGGAACTTCTCAACAATCTGCAACCACTTGGAAACCAGTTGGAAGCTGAGAAGACTACCAAGGAAAAGTGCTTTGATGACTTCCAGACAACTCTCTCCAACATGGCTGAAGGTCTTACAGATCAAATACAAAGGGCTAATGCACTAAATCTTCAGCAGTATAGGCTAAGCTCCTCAAATCTGAATAAGCTAAGGGGATAACATTCAGTTGACGTGTGCAAACTGCAGGCATCCCTGAAATCCACCCAACAGCAGCTTACGAAACACATTCGCAATAATGACACAAGGCTTGGATTGTTGGAAAACAAGCTTCAACTTGAAGATGCCAAAGAAACAGTTTCTCAGCAAACAACCACTTCTTAACTAAGAGCCCTGAGAACTATAATCGAAGCCCTTACACCAGCAATCAATGCTAACAAAAAGGGGGAGAAGATAGTAGAGAAAGGGAAAGAGACAACAAGGCCTCGAGGGGAAAAGGCAGCAGAGATAGCTGTAATCGGGGGAAAGGCAGCAGAGGAGAAAACTGCAGACGAGCTCAAAAGAAAATCAACAGCTGCAATAGAGGGAGAAAGGGCTACAAAATGATAAAAACATCAAGCCACAGAACTCAGAGGGAGCAAACCCTACATGAAAGACCATCAAGAGCACAGATCTTAGAGGGAGCAGCCCCACACGAAAAGAAGAACTCATCAAAAAACATCTGAGGACCAGCCTCACAAGTGTAGCAAAGGCAGTGAGCATCACAAGTAAAAGGTAATACTCTTTGCTGCACATTAGTCTAAGTAATTGGATTAAACTTTATATCAAACAATGTAATATAGAGAGTTAACTTGTTGTTTTACTTAGGAGTATCATTAGCATCAATTTAGGAAAGCTTGCTAGGAATGTATAATCCCTCCAGTTGTATGAAAATTGATGAACCAAACTTAGAAGTATTAGCCATGATGTTGTTAGTGTGCTTGGGCTGGAAATTAGGTAGATATCTACAGTCTAGGTCAGATGCTGGGAAGTAAACGGCCACAAATGGAGAGCATTGTATAGGCCATCAGATGTAGACTACTACAAAGAATTTTAGCTAAGCAAGTAAGACATGCATGAGCAACAAAAGACCTAAAAATGCTTTAAGATCTAGGATTGAACTTGCAAACGAGGACCAACACAACAATGCATGGATTGCATTAGATTTAGGTGCACACAAGGTCACAGTAGTGACTAGGTGCAGACGAGGTCTAACGGTACTGAGTGCAGACTGAGTAGCAGTAGACTGGAGTGCAGCATAGATGATTATTAAGGTTGGGTCAAAAGTCTGAGGTTCAATCAAATCAAAGATTTGAGGTTCAAAATGTGATAGTACGAGGATCTAAAAAAGATGAGCTGTCAAAAACAATAAAGGTTCACACGTGACCAACTGTCACCATCAGATCAAGTACACAAGTCACGGGTTCATTCCCTAAGCCTATAAAAAGGAATTAAAAAGCTCAAGAAGAGTAGCAGTTGAATGAGAGATTAAACACACAAGTGTGCAAAAAGAATTCAAAACTCAAAGCTATTCAAGTGAGTTAAATTGAGAAAGGACAGGAAGAAGAGTATTCACTAGTCTGCCTGAAGAACAGAAGCTGTAGTAGCGTCCAGTAAAGTATTTGTGCAAGGATCTAGGTTCTTCATCTTTGACAAGTTAGCTAGCTTGTAAAGGGGTTATCTTGTAAGCCAAACACAAGAAGATAGTGAACTCACCTCTTGGATTGACTAAACTGATCACCAAGGAAAGACTGGATTAAGCTCTCGATTATCAATTGATGACGAGTGTTTGAACTAGTATAAATCCAATGTTCTTTATTTGTTTTCCATTGTTGTGAGCCTTTAGAACTATTGGAAATTAATCACAACAGCAAAACAAAGACAGAGCCTTTAGTATAGGATGTCTGCGGATGACCCACTGTCAACCAAGACCCTTTCTGCATCGAACTTCCCGATATGGACAGTTAGGACCAAAGCATCATCACGAGGGAATATAATTCCTACTCCGTCTAAGAGTCCGACCCAACTTGCTGATCATCTCGGGCGCTCTTGCCTTTCTTCGTATGATCATTCGAGATGCTTAATTCGGAGATCCTCGGGTTGTCACTGTACTCGAGTGGTGAAAGTCCTCCAAAACTTACATCGATTCTCGGGCGTTGTTTTTCCCCCTCATCTCATCTTGATGAGGTAGGGATCCGTTCCCTTGGTCATTGTGGAGATATTTCTTTTGGAGGATCCCGATCTGCCACAAACCTTTTTAGGATACCCTTCCTAATTAGCTCCTTGATAGTATCTAGGAGGTGCCTGCATTCCTCGGTGTCATGTCCTTGATCTGGGTGAGACAGACATTACTTCATAGTGTCTCGATTGTTTCATCTGCAACATTACTTATGGGACTCCTTTATCAATAGGTTTTTCGTCCGAGCTGCAAAAACCCTTTAGTTCTTGAAGCATTTAAAGAAGGGTGCCATATATTTCCGTGACCCTTCTTCTTGGACTTCTCCTTCTTCTTCTCACCCGAGATGGGGAACCCCGATTTCCTCTTTTATCCCAAGATTTGTTATTATCTCTACCATGAGACCGGGAGAAATCATCTCAGTTTTGTTCCTTCGGGGGCTTTCCCGTAGGTGTTTCTAAACTTATTTTCGGACGCCATTACTGCCTCGACTATCACTTGCTGGCTGACTTTTGGCATGAGAGTTGTATACTTTCATGAAAACTTATGACTAAGGTCATAAGTCAAGATTTGATTCTCAAGAACTTGGATCAATGTTGTGAAAATATCAGTCTCCTCTACATGTTTGACTTGCATTACCTTCGAGTTAAACCTTTGCATATAGGCCCTCAAACTCTCCCTCGGCCTTTGCTTTACCTCATAGCGGAGGTCACCTGGATCCTTTTGTTATTGATGTGCTAAGGGGTGAAAGCCCTTGTAAGTTCCTCGAAGGAAGAGATAGAACTCGGGTATAGTGAATTAAACCAAACTTGGGCAGGTCCCCATAGGGTAATAGGGAAGACTTGGAAAACGATTACATCTTCTATGCCGCTTAGGTTCATGGAGGTCCAAAAGATTTGTACATGATCGAATGGATCCCCTATCCCATCATAAAGTTCATAGCTAGGCAACATAAACCTTTCATATGGCACCTTTTGGTTGATCTCCTCGGTGAATGGAGTCTCCATTCTCAAACTGGTTCCCGATGTCATTCTCGTGCTCCAGTCTCTATCTCTCATCATGCAGAAGAGCTCTTCCACCTTCGTTTCTAAGTCTCTGGTTTTTTCAAGGGGTTTTGGACATCTCTTCCTTTTAAGTCCTACTCCCGAGACCATCTAGAAAAAACCTAGGAGTTGATGAGGCTCCTAAGGTCCTCTTCGATGTGTCAGTCTGACTCGTCTTGTCCTTTGACAAACACCTTGTTTCGGTCTTCCACCAACACGGTTTCGGTTAAGCTGATGTCGGAGGTCTTCAAATGGTGGAGCATCGGGAAGAGGAACCCTAAAGTTGGATATTGTGTTGGTGTTTCAGTTGCTAGGTCATGTCCCTTGTGGGGGTGGCCATTGGTTTATGAGGTCGATTATCGTTCTCATAAAGGTAGCAATTTGATACAAAATTTGGGCTTGGAGTGTAGCCAACATCTCAATCGTGACCAAACCCTGCTGTGCTTGGGGTTCTTGAACCTCTTCCTCCTGACCAGCCCTTACCCCTGTCATGTTTTCTTATCTAGGTAGGAGATAGAGTTGGAATTGGTTAGTACTCTGGGTCTGTTTGGGGTTCCTAGTATTATGGCTCATACGAGTCATCAAACCAGGGCTCCACGATGGGCATCAAAATGTTTGTGTGAAAACGGATAGGGGGCTTGAGTTTGTGAGTCCAGGTGTTTATGTGATGGAGTTTGTATTGTTAGGCCCCGATCCGGACTCTAATAAGCCTAAAATCACATAAGAAAATAACACATTGGTTTGTTGGGTCCGAGAAGGTGTTTCTCAGGGATCAACTCCAATTCTTAAGTGAGTAGGGAGTAGATGTCTAACTAATGACTACAGAGCTGGGTCTAAAGACGTTACCTTTTGTGGTTGTAAAAGGAGGGTATTTATAGGATACCATTGATACTTACATGATTGACATCTTTTATCTTATTGGAAGACATTTTTAGCCATTCATGACTTGACATGTGTCCCTTCCTCATAGGCCCTTGGCTTAATGGTGTTGGCTCTTGTTTTGGGCCCCTAACCCATTGTCGTATGTTAATCTTGGTACGAACAGTATCACTTTATGAATCAGATCAAGTTGTTATAATGAGTGATATTAAAACTTTTGGCTTTTTTTTTCTATTTTGTAGAAATTCTTGGCTTGTAATAGTAAAATACATTTTTAATAGTATCATTTTCTTGTGATATTTAACACTAAAGACAAAAATAATTTTACACATTTTTTTCATGACATACACAAAGGATTTAATAATATCTATAAATTACAAAAGAGAAAATACGAAAAAAAAAATTCCCTCTTTTGTCATAATTATTGATATTTAATCATTAAATATATTGAAAGTGAAAATTATCATTGAACCCCTTAGTGACACACCATGTACATCATTGAATAGTATATTATAGAAAACCATGGGATGTCTCTCTGAATTTATAATATATATAGACATCAAAATAATATTTTTATCACTTTATTTGATAGAAATAAAGCTCATATCAATGCTTAAATAAAGTGAAAAGAAAATTTACCCTAAGATACCACTTACCTAAATTAATTCCTAACAAGTATCCCCCCATTCTTTTTTACCCAGAGATACCACATTTTTTTTAAAATCAAATCTCCCCCTATCGAATTTTGAAAATTTGATCTTGTTTCATTCCTTTACTATTTGAATCGCAAATCTTGATAATATCCCCACTTTTCTAATTTGTAACCTCTCCCTTCCCTTTTTTTAATCATAAAATCTTGCTTTAAGGATATGATTTAATTCTTTCATCGTGCACAAAATCACTTTCAACTTTGTCTCTATTCATCATTGTCCGCTTGTCAATTGCCATAAAAAATTATAGTATCTCTATGAACATAATAAGTACGCTTCAATCCACACAACCATCATTATTCGTCTTCATTATATCGCATTCTCCTCTACTACATCGTCAAAGATATTCAATACGTTCTCCCCCTCGTCTCTGACCATCGTCATCCGCTTGGCAATTGTTACAGAAAAACTATAGTACGTCAAAAAAATAAGCACGCTTCAACCGCTGAAGAACGACAGAAGAGGGTTTTAATGTTGGTGGATTTGAGGGGATGATGATGGTTCGTATATTGTAAGTAGACGATGGTCGAATCTTGTCATCTCCATGTTCAATTCAATCCATGTTCGTATATTGTAATGATGGGATGATGATGGAGTTAAGGGTTAAACGGAGTCATCGATTTGTGAGATGATTATGGTTGTAGTACGTGGTTTCAGTACATGAACGAGGCCGATGATTATGGTTTAGGACGAAGATTGAATTGTTGTGATGACGGTTATTAAAACGGAGTCGATGATTTGTTATATGGTCATGGTTGCTGTACTGATTCTGTGGAGCGGTGAGGACGTACTAGTGATGTTGCTGAAGTCATATCGTGAATGGTGATTTACGGTTAAGGTCAATGACAACGATGGATATGGCCTATATTTGGTTTTGAAATTGAATTTTTTCAGGAAAGTCAATATTTTGTATAATTAATGATAGCTTTGTTAGAAAAATAGATATGATATATAAACTTTTCAATATGAAAATTATTAGATAAATATTGATGGCACCTATTGAAGAAAAAAACTTGTTTTACTTCAATGTCATAAAATCTCCATAAGACATCTACACAGAATATGTCCCAAGTGAAAAAAACATATATATTATAATTTATATGTGATTTATTTTATAAAATTATTATAAAATATTAATGATAATTAACATTGTATCTTTGAACTTCCACCAACCCTAAATTTTTGTTGCATCAAAACAAGAAAAATCCGCTCTCCTCAAAATATATACTCACCTCATCAGTTGAATATCTGTTAATTAGGACGGAGAAATATTTGATATGAATTTTCTATGCATCGACCCCTCTCATCATGCACACATGTAACCGAAGATGGAGCAGTACACTTCAGTTATGTTAGTAACAATCACTTGATTGACAACTTCTGGACCATCGATTTCCGAGATACGTGTACGGTTCTGAAACATCTATGAAATCCATGATTGAAATTGACGGAAATGCCCAGAGCTGTTGATTGGGAATAACGTGCGGTGGCAACACCACCCTCCCACTTTGTCCTGATTCTCATGGCAACGATCCTGGCCCGATCGGACGTGCGCATGATATGGGTTTGATCGGACGGTGGGGATTGGATACGATTGTGGGGCCAGCAGACTAGGAGAACATTTGAACGGTACAGAAGAAAATACTGGGAATAGAAGTTAGCTCATGCTCAAACCTTGAACGTCGGAGCTGTTCGGTGCCAAAAGAATGTGTAAAATGTGTTATTCAATCCGTAGACTATTTGCATCAGTTTCTTAATTCTTCTTTCTATTACATCCATCCCATGAAAGATATGTTTGGCTCGGCTCCAACTCGTTAAGTGCTCGGCTTGTTTAGACTCGTTCGTTTAGAGCTCGTTAAAGATCGTTTACGACTCGATTCGTTATGGGTTCGATAAGGGCTTTTTAGGCTCGATTTATTTTAATTTATAAAAAATAATGAATTATGGAGTTTTTAGTAAATACAAATAGCTTATATCTAATATATACATAAGTATTTTAATTATGATTCATGATTCATGACATACGTTGATTTTGTAACTTTGGTAGCCAACAATACGTAACCGTTCATCAAGATTCAAATACATCAGGTGTAAATTTTAACGGACCATCGTTATTTTTTTCTTCGAGGCTAAAAATTGATGAAATTACGATCGTGACCTTGGATTAAAATGGGATTTCATCTCTTGTACTGTTCTCCGAAAGCAAGTCAATTACTAGTGAAATTATGACATGTGCCAATTACCAGAGCATCCGCTACTCTTTTTTGCGAAAACCAGCCAATTACATGTGAAATCCTGACACGTATCAATTACCAAAGCATCTACTATTCTTTTTCCCGCAAGCCAATCAATTACCAGTGAAATTATGACATGTGTCAATTCATCCGATAAAAATTATAACGGATGATCGGTTTTAACTAATAAAAACTCTACACGTGTCATTATTTTACATGTTTCAGATCTGGAATTGATGTTCAATCAATTACATTTATTCACGTCTCGATCTATTGAAAAACGCAAATAGAAAGAAGAAATCTTTTCTCTTTATCAGCTCAGTTTACAATATTTTTGGTTTGTTTTTACTTTACAAGAATTCCTCATGGAGTGACATTTTGATTACGAATTCGAAGATGAAGAAGTCTTGGATTCCAATTATCCGATGCAAAGCGATGAATACAAGAATTCAGAACCCTTTGAAGGTAAAACGTTCAACACATTACAAGAAGAGGAGACTTTTACAAAGCTTTTGCAAAAAGCACGGATTCCATGGGAATATCAAGATAAGTAGGAAACACACACGTTCAGAAGATTTATGTTCTCGAATGTTCACTTGTCTATTGACGGGGAAATCAATCAAAAGTAGCGAGCCAGAGGTGAAGGAAAAAAAAAATCAAAAAACGATATTGTGTATAACGTACGGGTTGCAAAACGAGAATGTTCATCGTCCATCGTTCGACGGAAGACATTTGGGTCGTTACCAGGTATAAAGGCGGTATAATCATCCTTTGGTTTCTCCTAACAATGTGAATCTTATGTCTACAAGAGAGAACATCACTCTAACTGCAAGACCTTTGATATCTCTTATGGACGAATCGGTAATCGGGACGCGTAGAATAATGAACGTGCTTTCGACGCAGGCCAAAGGCATCACAAATGTCGGGTTTTTTGAGAGAGATGTCCGTAATGAGTTTCACGATTTGAGAAATATTCGAGATGATAGTATCGGGGATGCACAGTCTACAGTAAACTATTTGAAGAATCTCCGTGGTGATGAAATGGGAAACTTTTTCTATAGTTACAAGACCGACTCTGAGAACAAAAGTGACACAATTGTTGGGGTTGACTCCAAATCTCAGATGGCTTATGAATATTTTGGAGATAAACTTACATTCGATATCACATATCGAACGAACAAGTACTCTATGTCTTTCGCGCCGTTCATTGAAGTGAATCATCATTATCATTCGATCCTATTCGATTTTTCACTTTTGAGAGACAAAACCGAAGAAACCTTTGAATGGGTGTTTAGTACTTGGTTGGAAGCAATGAAAAAAAAAAAAGCTCCTAAGACAATCATCACGGGTCAAGATAGGGCGATGGGCAATGCGATCACTTGGGCTTTTCCACACACTCATCATGCATTGTGCTCTTGGCACATCAGTTTGAAATATCCAGAGAAGCTACATCATGTTTATTCATGTCATTCGAATACGTTTAAACTTGATTTTCACATTTGTGTGATAAAATCACTAATAATTGACGAATTTGAAGCACGATGACGACATCTGCTGATCGATTATTGGTTGATGGACAATGAATGGTTGCATATCACTAATAATTGACAAATTTGAAGCACGATGGTGACATCTGCTGATCGATTATAGGTTGATGGACAATGAATGGTTGCATTCTCTATACATGGTGAAGGAAAAATGGATTCAGACATATTCAAAATGTTTTTTTTTTTTTTTTGCTACCGAGATGAGCACTACTTCAAGGAGCGAAGATATGAATCATTTTTTCGATCAATACGTTAATAGTTAGACGATGATGAAGGATTTTATTGTGAGATCTCAAGAAGTGTTGGAGAAACAGAATTCTTGAGAAATGAAGGGAGATTACGAAACTACCTACAAGAGTCATACTATGATTTTGCATTCACCTTTAGAAGTTCACGGTGCAAGGGTGTATACGAAGGAGATCTTTCGTAGATTTTATATCGAGCTTCAAAAGACAAATCAGTATCTGTTGTTGAAGGAGTCCATGCCTGAAGATGTCGACGTGTATAAGTTGACCAACGCCTTTGATCCTCAGGTACAACGGAGGACATATATATTGACTCATCACACGAAGGTTGACATCATCGCCTGTACTTGTTTGATGTTCGAGCATTCCAGTATAATGTACAGACACATGTTGCGGTTTCTTGATATCAATTGCAAGACTGAGATTCCCGAATACCTTGTCCTTCACCATTGGAGAAAATATGGAAATAGGATCAATGGCCAGAATATCTATATGTGACAAGATGAGGTTGATTACTCTTTATCATAGACGATGAGGTACAACCATCTTGTCGATAGTTCCAGGGTTTAGCAATATAGGCATCTTGTTCCAAACATGGCTATAACTATGCTTTGGAATTAGTAGAAAGGAAAAAGATTAGCATTTCCAAGTTCGCTACTTATCCCAATAAAACAGATGGAGTGTCTCTAGAAGATCAAGAGCATATGGTCTACGAAGTGTCGAAGATTATAACAGATGTGGATGATGTGATCTTGGATTCGGTTGTATCTCAAACGAAAGGTCGTAAGAAGGAAACACGTATGAAAAGTTGGATTGAACAAGCGCACGGTGCCAAGAAACTTAGAAAGTATTCCTTGTGTAAAATGTTACACAAATCACGATAGGAGATATCATGACAAAGTTATGGCACAAAGATCAACTGACGTACAGGAAGAAGATAAGTGATCTAATCATCATGTTATGATTAACCGTTGTAGATGATTGTATAATTGTAATATTGGACATTGTTTCATTGTTGGATGATTATAGTTTAGTAATGGTTTTGTCAAACCCTAACCCATATATCAAACCCTAACCCTTATATCATTTTATTATTGGATGATTATATTTCAGTAATGGTTTTGTCAAACCCTAACCCTAAAGAAACCCTAAATTGTCAAAACATTAGCCATCCACTATACTTTATCACGGTAGTTGCATTGGAACTCAAAAAAGCTACAGCACGTTTCACGAAAATTCAGGAAGCAGTCCATTCGCTGAACTTTACAGTGGAAGCAATCCATCCGTTGAACTTTATAGCGGAAGCATATCCATTGAACTTTACAGCGGAAGTAGTCCATCTCCTGAACTTTATAGCGGAAGCATACTGGGAAAAGTTCCACGAAAGAATTAGATACATCGCCTTCCTGTTCATCTTCTTTCGATTAAAACTCCCAAAATTCAAACTCAAAACCCTACTGCGAATGTGATTCATACTCTCAACTCTCAAACTCTCAATTTCGTTCTGTAATTCTCGACTCAAGGTACGTTTTCACTTGTATGGATCCAACAATTTGTTTGTATTTCATATTTGTTATCCGTGTTCTTACTCTTGCATCGTGTTTGGTATGTAGAGCTTGGAATCCACCATGGAAGATCTTAACCCCGGACCCATGAACAATTTCATACTTTGGGATCAAAATGAATATGTTTCGGATGATGTTTTGATAGAAATGTGCAATCCCTCCAAATATATAGAATTTGATAAACAAAAGTAAGAAGTATTAGCCATGATGTAGTTAGTGTGCTTATGTTAGAAATCAAGTAGGTAGTTGTAGTCTAGATTGGATACTGAAGAGTAGACGGTTGCAGATGAGGAGCATCATGTGAGCCGACAAATGTAGACTATTACAGAAGATTTTGGTTAAGCGGCTAAGGCATGCATAGGCAACAAAAGACCTACAAATGCTTTAAAATCTGGGATTGAGTTTGCAGACGAGGACCAACACAAAAAGGCATAAAGTACATCAGATCTAGGTGTAGACAAAGAGTTACAGCAGGGACTGGATACAGGCTAGGGCTGCAGAAGGATGCAGACTAGGTCTCACAGTACTTGGTACATACTAAGGTTGCAATAGACTAGAGTGCAACAGAGATGATTGTTGGGGTTTCGGTCAAAGGTCTAAAGTCAGTGAAGCGAAGATTTGAGGTACAGTGGTGACAGTACAAGAATCTGAGGTAGGTGGGCTGTCCACATCAGTTAGGAGACACATGTCATAGGTTCATTCCCTAAGCCTATAAATGGGGATCGTTGAAGCTTATTGAAAAAAGATGTAGAACTTGAGATTGAAAAAGCAAGAGTGCAAAGCAATCGGAAATTCACAGATTATTCAAGTGAGCCGAATCGTGAAAAAAATTGAGGAAGAGTTCGCTAGTCTTCACAAGAAGAACATAACTTGTAGTACAGTCCAGTTTGATTGGATCTATGCAAAGATCTGGGTTCTTCATCTTTTGTATAAGTTACCTAACGTGTAAAAAAAAGTTTTCTTGTAAGCTACAAACAAGAAGATAGCGAACTCACCTTTTGAGTTGAACAAACTTGTCACCAAGGAAACTGAATTAAGCTCTCATTTATCAATTGATAACGAGTGTTTGAACCAGTATAAAACATCTGTGATCTTTACTTACTTTTATTTCTTGATATATATTTTAGAAGTGTTAGAAACAGATCATCACAGCCTAACAGAGACAAACTTATAATTTTTGAAGTCTTTTCTACAAACCACGTAGTCTCTACTGCACACTGCCCAAGTAGTTTGCATAGAGCCGTTAACTTAAAAAAAGGTTAAATCCACTATATAAATTCAAATAATTTTTGAATCAATCTATTCACACTTCCCCTCTAGGTTGAATCTTGGACCTTATAATTGGTATCATAGGCTAATTTTCGAGACTTAACAGTTTTTGGAAAAAAAAAGTCATTCTTTTATCTTTAAAGAAGCTACTATCAGTTTATTTTTGTAAAAAAAAAAAAAAAAGGCTCCACCAAAGCTACCTAAATGTCCCAACAGTGGAGAACCTCCGATGTGCTCGTTTGACAAATTCAACCATTGGAAGCTGAGGATGCTTGCACATCTTGACTCAATAGAGAAGAGAATACAAGATATCATCACTGATAGTCATATTCCAACGATGACAGATTCAATAGATGCAACCAATGAAGTAAACAAACCAAAGTCTCTTTGGTCAAAGAAGAGTGGGATCTGGTGCTTGTTGATAGAAGAGCAAGGAACCAGATATTCAAAGTCCTTGATGACAACACGTTACCAATTGATAGGAATGTACAATCCCTCCAAATTGTATAGAAATTGATGTAACAAACTGAGATGTATTAATTATAATGTAGTTAGTGTGCTTAGGCTAGAAGTCAAGTAAGTAGTTACAGTTTAGGTTAGATGTTGGAGAGTAGACATCTGTAGATGATGGAGATCAGATGAGTCACCAGATGCAGACTACTACAGAGAACTTTGACTAAGCACCTAAGGCATTGATGAGCAACAAAAGAACGTCAAAGGCTTTAGAATCTAGGATTGAGCTTGCAGACGAGGACTAACACAAAATAACTTTCGGAAACAAGGAAGTCAACCTAAAATTTGTGAGATCTCTTGGAGAAATCTGAAGCACAAAGACCACAATTATAAGGGAATTCAGAGATCTAACAAAGATATCTTTGGCTCAACTATACGGTGTATTACATATATACAATCTTGAAGTAAGCAGAAAAAACAAATAGATGATGCCTATACTGCAACAGGTATTTGATCTTTCTGATTCAGATGTCACCATAGAGGAATTGAAGGAAGATCTTTATTTCCTTTTTAAAGGAAAATAAAGAAAATCTTTAGCAGATTGCAAGTCTCAAAGAGAAATACAATTTAACAAGTGAAAAGATTAATAATAGTCTAATCTATGCTCAAGATAAACTGAAAGAAGCAAATGAAAAGATGAAACTTCTCAATGCAGTAATGAAAACACTTACTTTAAGAAACAATGAGCTTAAGAAGTCACAAGACTTTATGAACATTTAGCTAAGTGTAGCTCTAATCATATTTTCATTTTGCAACACAAAAAGACATATTTCCCCCTTAAAATTTTCATAATTCCATATTATCCTTTGCAAAATTTATAATTTTATATTATCCCCTTGAAACTTGCAAAATAAACATCTTACCACTTTTTTTCAAATCTTGTAGAAAAATATCACCTCAAATGACCCAAATGCCCTTCTCTCTCTCTCTTTTTTAAAAATAAATTCAAACATGAGCTTCCAAGAAAAAAATCAGCATATCTAATTTTTGAAATGAACAAATAATATTTTCGTTTGAAATTTTGAAATTTTTGTACGATAGTGTTATTTTTAATCGAGATCAACATAATTAATAAAAACTCGAAACTAATTAACTCAATTATTCCAACCAAATAAGTTGAAATTAAATATTTTGAATCAAGTAAAACAAAAAAAACTCATGAGAAAGTTCTTTTCTTATTTTTTATTGGTTAGCTCATACAAATTGTTAAAATTTAGTTTAAAAGTTATAAGATTAAAGGGTATTTTTGTCATTTCATGTGATATTTTCAAATGGATTTTGAAAAAAGGGGTAAAATATCCGTATAACAAGTTTTAAGGGATAATATGAAATTATGAAGTTTGGAATGTGTAATATGAAATTATGAAGGAAAAACGAAAATATATTATGAAACACCTAAGTTTAAATATATATAATAAAAATCAACGATGAAGAATAAAAACATTGAAATAGATTTGAGTCAAATTAATGATAATCAGCCTTTTAAAAATTGAGCTCTCATGAGATGTATCATTCTTATATATTTTAATATTAATCATTGATTTAATTAGATGTATTTAAATTTAGATATATCAAAATATATATTCCACAAATTCAATTATGAAAATTTCAAAATCATAATACGTGGTTAACCATATTTAAAAACATAATAAATGGAAAAAGCAGTGAAAGTAAGACGAAAGCAAAATAGAATCCAATCGAATACGAATTTGACGTCCGCAAGGAGACATTCTCTCCCTCGCCTTCCCTTTCTCTCTCTAGAAAACAAAAACTCCATTGAAAAAGAAGAACGAGTTGATACAGTGGGCAAGCAAGTAGCAAACCCAAAGCACACAACCCACAGATACATACTCTCATTCTTGTACTGAGATCATTCATCTTTCACTTAACCCAAAAATTATCACATACCCAAAGCCCTAGTTGAAATGAATTTTCACAATTCAGTGGAGCAAGCAGAGTTGAAAAGTGGGGCGAAAGTGGAAGGTTTTGGTGGAATCTGAGTTCAATGTAATCTCGAGCTCTTAGCTTTTGTTTCGAAGTTAAATGGGGAAAATTCTAGGTGGGGGATTCGCTTTTGGTTCAGCTTTTTTTGGGTGATTAGATTCAGGGGTTATTCTTTTTCCTTTTCTTTTTCTCCTTATTTTTCATGTTTGTTTTTGTGTGGTGGGTTTTTAATTTTGTTTCCTTTTTTGGATTTGGATTTTGTGGCTTATGTTTCTAAGTTGAGCTTTCGTGTGTGTTAATAGTGATTCTTGAAGTTTCTCTGTAAGGTATTTGGAGGGATTTGGGGTTCTTGGGGTTTTGTTGGGGTTTTGATCAAGCTATGGTTTCATGTTCGATTTAGGTATTGTTTTGGCTCAGATTATTGTGATTTTCTGATTTTTTTTAAGATACCCATTTTGGTGAAGTGGAGAAAGATTTCAGTTTGAGCAAAGGGTAGTGGCTCAAATTGTTTGCTTATGTGGACTTTGTTTCCTGCTTCAGTTACACGTGTTCAAGTATAAATGAGAATGGAATGCTATGGTGATTCATAACTTATATGCAGAGTTGAAATCCGGGGTTGAATTGGTAAGCGGGTTCGACCAAGAGATTCAATTTTGAGCAGTGAGTTGTGTGGAGGTTTGTCCCCGGACCTTTGTTGTCGAAGCTTACTGGTTTCGGTAGAGTTCTTCGTCATTTGTGTGGTTGGTTTTGATTGGAAGGTAGGACCGGAATTAGCTTGAGGCTTTGGGAGGATGGTTGCTTCTGGGGCACCAACTCCGATTGGTGGTGCCCAAACCGTGACGCCTTCACTCTTGAGATCGAATTCCGGTTTGCTTGGAGGTCAAGGAGGCCAGATGCCTTCACAGGGGGTGTTTCCATCATTGGTCTCACCTCGTACGCAATATAACAATATTAACTTGCTCGGGAACATTCCCAATGTTTCGTCCCTCCTAAATCAGTCCTTTGGCAATGGGCCGTCAACTTCTGGACTTTCTGGTTCTTCTAGTGGTCAGCAGCGTCGTGTACTTGAGAATGGGGCTGAATCTGATCCCCTTTCCGCTGTTGGAAATGGAATGGGATTCGGCTCGTCCTCGTTTATGGGAAACAATATGGGAAGCTCTGGTTCGGCAGGTCAGGGTCAGGGGCAACAGTTTTCTAATAGTAATAAGATGTTGGTAGATCAACAACAATTGCAGCAAATCGAGTGTCAGAATTACCAGTATGCTCAGCAGTCATTGCAACAGATTTCTGCGAGCCCAAATAGTCACTCTCAGGAACATCAGCAGTATCAGTCTCTTCGTGGAAGTTTAGGTGGTGATGCACCGGTGAAGTTGGAGCCGCAGATAAGTGCTGACCAGCATGGACAGCAACAGCAACAACAACAACAACATCAACAACAGCAGTGGCAGTCTTTGAGAAGTCTCAGCCAAGTCAAATTGGAACCTCAGCAACTGCAATCTTTGAGGAGCTTGTCCCAAGTGAAGGTGGAACAGCAACACTCAGATCAGTCCTTGTATTTGCAACAACAGCAACATCAACATCAACAACAACACCTTCTTCAAATGTCAATAGCCAGGCAATCTTCTCAAGCCGCTGCTGAGGCTCAAATGAACCTTCTGCAGCAACAAAGGCTAATGCAGATCCAGCAGCAGCAGCAACTGTTGAAGACACTTCCTCAACAGAGATCACAACTACAACAACAATATCGAGCACAAAATTTGGCAATAAGGTGCCTTGCTAAACCAAATTATGAACCTGGGATGTTTGCTCGACGGCTAACGCATTACATGTATCAACAACAACATAGACCAGAAGTGAGTTCTTTGCACATTTGGTCATTGTGGATAACAAAATCCAAGTCTTATGTTCTAAATCTTTTCACGCAGGATAATAACATCGATTTCTGGAGAAAATTTGTTGCTGAGTTCTTTGCACCAAACGCCAAAAAGAAATGGTGCGTGTCTTTGTATGGAAGTAGTCGGCAAACCACAGGAGTTTTTCCACAGGTAGATTTAGCTTTAGTTTCTGTTATGTATTACTACCTAGTAAACTTTGAAACTAATTAACTAAGTGCCTTCCTATGTAAAGTTCTATTTCACTCGCTACATTTTCAAAAGCTTTTCTTGGGACTCCTTGGTGCTAGATTATGCTCCGCGATGAGAGATTGGTGGTGTGTCGAGGCTTATATGAATCTTTTACTCCTTTGAAAAAGTTTTTATGGACAAATCAACAACAATTTTTATGAGTTCCGACACTGATTGCCTTTGAAAGAATGAGTATTGTGAGTAACAAATATTTCGAAGGGAAATAAGTGTGGGAAGTGCAGTAGTGAACAACAAAACCTGCTACATTGGGTCCGAGAGGAAAGCAGTACAGCGGCGAACCATCATCCATAGTCTTATACACATTACTTGAAACTTTAGTTAAGTAACATGTGTTCATCGTGCATTGATTGTTTTGTTTTCTTCGAGTAAATCTCTTTTATATGTTTGCATTTAAATTAGTATTTGATAATGAAATTTGTTGAACTTCCAAAATTGTGAATTACATCATAATTTAGTATTCTAATCTTATCCTAATGAGTGGCACCTTATACTGAATCTAAGTTGCATTTAACTTTTTGTATGTGTTGGCTTATTTAGAACTTTTATTTTCTTATTTACCTTGGCAGCAATAAATTTAAACATAAGTTTGTTATTTGCAGGATGCATGGCATTGCGATATATGCAATTGCAAACCTGGCCGGGGATTTGGTATGTTTGTTTTTTTGTTTCGTTTCTCGAGATGTGCTATCAGTTTTTATTTATGACATCAAACAGCGTTGCAATTGCATATTTAATTGCTATCAGGTGTTTCTTTCGACAATCTCAACTCTATATCAATGGACTGAATATTTTCCGTTTTTATTTTGCAGAAGCAACGGTTGAGGTTTTACCAAGACTTTACAAAATTAAATATGAAAGTGGTACACTAGAGGAACTTCTATATATTGATATGCCGAAGGAGTATCAAAATAGTTCAGGACAAATTGTATTGGATTATGGAAAAGCTATTCAGGAGATTGTCTTTGAGCAACTTCGAGTTGTTCGCGAGGGTCAATTGCGTGTAGTGTTTTCCACAGAACTTAAGGTTAGTTTATGTATAGTTTGATTCCTGTATTTCAGGAGAAATTTTCAAATCAATTGTCTGATGTATTCTTTAATCTTTATACATTTGTAGATCTGTTCTTGGGAGTTTTGTGCTCAACGCCACGAAGAGCTTATTCCTCGCAAGCTATTAATACCACAGGTTTTGATTTGCACTGTACTTTTGATTCTGTTGCATTGCATTGTTTGTATTGAAATATAATAAATGTTTCTGTGAGATATAAAAAGAAATTTTCCTGTTGAAGTTTCAGGTTGTACTATATTTGGCCTGTGTCCAAAATAATTGAATTTAGTGGGTTAAATTTATGATAGTCTTTAGTGGGAAATGGGAATATGAGAATAGTGTTTCCTGCTTCTTTATTTTTAAGATACCGTATGCATGGGATCTAATTTAGTGTTAGTAACGTGCTCAAATAAAGTTTATCTTTGATCTTGTTGAACAAATCATTTGTAGGGAGTGATTTTATCGTAAATTGTAGTAACCTCAGTTATGTAGTTAATTTCGAGGCTCGTTTATTGGAAGTACGCTACCAAATATAATTAGCAATAAGTTGCTTCTTGTTTAGAACTAACCAATTGAACATTGTAGACTTACTTTCAATTAATGAGTGGCTGTAAAGCTGACATCAATCATTATGTAATTTTTTTGGTTAGATTGTGTGTGAATTGTGATGACTAGCGGCTATCAAGTTGTTATAATGCTATCCGTAATCACAATTCTCACTTTAGCTATTTTTATTTACAGCGAGGTTTGTGGGCTTGGTGGATTTGTGGCTAGTCACATATAAAGTTGTTTGTGGGTAGACCATTAGATTTGAAAATCAAGGATTGAGATTTAAAGCACATTTCTCTCTCTTTAAATAATGTTAAAATGAGTTTTTTAAACTGTCTAGCCCCTTTATGTAGCTAGCCAAAAATCCACTTTTCCCAAGGTTTAAAAACGGTCATGGATGCTTGTTTTGATGTTTGATTATTATTCTTCCTTTTCTCATTAATTTTTATGTTGCCTTTTTCAGTAGTTTTTGTATGTTTTTCTTAAGCAGGTTAGTCAGCTTGGGGCTGCCGCCCAGAAATATCAGGCTGCCACTCAAAATGCATCTTCTAACATCTCAGTTTCTGATATGCAGAGTAACTGTAATATGTAAGTTCTCTCAATCAGTTTCATCTTTTTATCTTCTTAGGTTTTTTTTTAAATTGATGGTTTTCTCAGTTATTTTCTTCTTTTTATGCTTATATTTATGTGACATACATGCAAAAGAGCGGTGTTTTCATGATAACTCCACACTTAAATATGTAGCTCATGATGTCCAATATATAGCTCATATGGGAATATTTCATGTTAATAATAATACATCCAAACTCCAAAGCTGGCATTAAACATAAAATATACCACTATGGTCAGAATAATTGCCTTTGGACATTTATTAAAAAAAAAGGCCACAAGAAGAAATAAGTTCTGTAAGTTTCTATATTCGAACTTGAAACTCCCAATTATAAGTTGATCAGTTCACCAAAAATAAGTTTATAAGTTTGGGACGAGTAATCTTTGAAGCCAATCCGCTCTCTATCTTGATGGTTATTATATTATCAAAATCAATTAAATTACTAGAATACTGTTTCGTGCAACAGATAAAAAATTATAATATCATAATAGTGTTAAATAACTTATGTTGTAAACATATATTTTATGTTTTTGTTTATTTTTCATGAAATATAATGTTGTGTATTATTTTTTCTCTAATTTTAATAAGGTTTTATTTCGAATATACAGTGGGTGATAAGAGGAAGAATCGGGATTGTTTTTTTAATTTTAATCGGTTAAAATATATGTTAGATTAGATTTTTATGTACTCAGTTGTTTTAATTTTAATAGGTTAAGATATATGTTTTTGTTTTTTTTTTTGTTTTTGTTTATTTTCCATGAAATATAATGTTGTGTATTATTTTTTCTTTAATTTTAATAAGGTTTGATTTCGAATATACAGTGGGCGATAAGAGGAGAAATCAGGATTGTTTTTTTAATTTTAATCGGTTAAAATATATATTAGATTAGATTTTTATTTACTCGGTTGTTTTAATTTTAATAGGTTAAGATATATGTTAGTTTTTATTTTATTTAATTGGGTTTATTTTTTTAATTGATAATTTTTTTTTTAAATGACAATAATATCTATCGGAGAAATCAGTGGGTGATAAGAGGAGAAATCAGGATTATTTTTTAATCAACTTATATCATTTTTCATTTGCCATCCAAAAAGACTGGATAATATGATATATATCGTATTAGATTAGACTAGCAGCCAATGGCATCTCAAGTAGGATGTTTATGTAATTTTTTTTTTTCAAATTAATGAAATAGTAAACAAGTCATTGTCATCTAATGATCAATATACAATAACAAAATTCTGCGATTTCTCTGTTTGGTTCAGATAGGTGAAATAAGAGACTTTATAAAATGATGATATTATAATCCATACCTATTCGGGTTTTATATCGTAATCTGTGGGGTGAAAACTAGGATGATTCTCAGGAAAAGTTCTGATCGCTCCCAATTTTCCCTACACGTACACTATACGGATTGTTCTTTGCATACTTCTCTTTTTTCCAGAAGTTTGCTATTAAAGATAAAATTATGCTTATACAAGATACGATCTTGACAAATATGGAAGCAAAATCTCGCACTCAACATATCAAACTTCGCATTTGAGCATAAATTCCTATTGAAAAAGAAAATGGAGATCCAGCTGGAGCGTAATTATAAATCATGGAATATCTGTCACCTTCTGTGAGATGAGTTGGACCATGGATTATCAAATAGCTTCACAAATCCTTTTGCTTGCTTTTGCCTAATAAAAATTCTTAAAACTTGGCTGTCCAAGTTCGACATCAGTTTGGGAAGCACCATACAAGGATGACATAGTTGCACACTTATACTTGTTCCCTAGAAAATAATGCAATGTAAAAAATATGTTATTGTTGTTTGAGGCCGGTACGCATAATCCTCTGTATAGTTTTCGCGGCTCGTAATCCACTTGCAACTGACCAATATGTTGCAGGTTTGTGGCATCTGCTAGACAATTGATGAAAGCATTGGATGTTCCGCTAGTTAATGATTTAGGGTATACAAAGAGATATGTCCGTTGCCTTCAGGTATTCTCTTTCTGTGTTTGTTTTGCCACTTTCTGCAATTATATGGTGCTTCATTACTTTATATATTGATCTACCTTTGGAAAGATTCCTTTCTATTTTTGGTGTAAAGGATGTAGGAGGAGAGGCGAGAGAGTTGGCTATAGCGGCAAAAATATTATGCAAATCTATTTGTTTTACATTTTATTTTGTTGGTTGTATTTCTCAACTCAGTACTTATTTGAACCAACATTTATACTTTCCTTGCGATCTTACTATGAATTGATTTGTTGGGAATCTATCTAGAAGTGGTTGATAAAGAGAATGAGAGCTTTGCCTTCAATCACAAACAACTTGCTGAATGTTAAAGGCTCTCGTCTAGAGCAGGTCTAGGAGATTAGAATATACATATTGTTACCTCGCAAACCGAGAGGGTGTTTCTGTTGAGAATTAAATTCATGAATGGAACATCTTCAACAGAACTGAAGAGAACAATTGTCTACCTGAGAGTAATATCTCTTTTGGTACTAAATTTTTTGTCAAGGTGATTTAGAGCAGGAGATAGTGTTGTCATAACTCTTAGGCTAGTTTGTGCAGACTGTTCTATTAGGCTAGTTTGTGGCTGATTAAAAGAATGACAACCCCACACCTTAAAAAATAAGAAGCAACAAAAAAGAAAAAAATAATATTATACTAGTGCTACTAGTTAGATTGATTATATGCATGTATGATTTCCTTGAATTCCTTCATTTAGTTTATTCTCTTGTGTCTTATATTCTCAATGTGGCATGCTCAAGTTAACTCGTGTATGCCTGACAGAGTCGCAGTATCCAGGCTTCTTGTCTTATGGTCTGCTTGTTCTCTGTTCTGGCAGATATCAGAAGTCGTTAACAGTATGAAAGATCTAATTGACTATAGCAGGTTAACGGGAACTGGACCCATGGGTAAATTTTTCTTTTGTCCCACTCATCCTGCTTCCTGCATTTGTCACTCAGTGATAAGAATATGAACTATTTTCATTGGGTCCTTTAAACTTTTGTCGAGGTCTATGATATGGTTCTTCTGCCATAGTAGAATGACGTATCAAGGTTTTACATGTTTGTCCACTGGATCTTCTGAGGATGGCTCCTTTATTTATTTATTTATTTTCGGAAGATGCTCTTCTTGTGCAACTTTTCTTGGGCACAGCATGAAAATTGGATGCCCTGCCTTTCCTTGTGTGTTGTATTTTATGATTCCTATCTTGCATAATAAGCTGGATTATCATGTAATTTCTGATTATCAGATCCATTTGGCCGATCAATAATTGATTTCCCATGCTATAATTGCCCAATTCTGGACCCATTAAACATTTTCGACCTTCAAGAGAATCTTTATCTTTATTACTTAAAATGTAATTTAGTCAACTGTTATGGTATTGTAATTTATCTAGTGCTGATTTAGGTTAGACAACATTATGAGGTCGACTTTGGTCCCATAAAAGGAGAGGCCACTTCCTCTTAGTCCATCCAAGACTGTGTGGAACAGTTTTTGCTTCGTCGAAAAGATTATGTATGTAATCATCTCTTCTTGATTCTGTTGTAACCCGAGTCTTGTGGCATTGAGACCTAGTTTTAAAAGGATAAGTGTCTTTTGTTTGCTAAACATCTTACCAATGGTTGCGATAAGCTGGTAATTCTTGATTAGAGTGAAATAATTTTCGGGTTCTGTTTTGAATTGGTACTTTGAATTTGTTGTTGCTATTGGTTTGTTCTCCTCATCCTTCTATGTCCATGCAGAAAGTTTAGCCAAATTTCCTCGGCGAACGAGCTCCTTGTCTGGAGCCCAAGGACTGAATCAAGAAACGGATGAAGCACAGCAGCAGTTCGCACTGCAGGTGCAGGTGCAGCCCTCACATCAGCAACATGCTATGCCACAAAACCTTAACCAGAATTCAGTACATGCAGCTGCTATCCATGCTTCCTCCAGTAACGGTATTGCTACTGTAAATAATTCCCTTGGCACATCAGCTTCGCCTTCTGGTGCTATCCCCGGGCTACTACACCAAAACTCCATCAACTCCAGATCGCAGAATCCGATGACCAATGCCAATAGGCCTTATGGTGGCAGTTTGATGCTTCGTGCTGGTTCATCGGGCTCGATGCAACAAGCACAGCTAAACCCCTCGCAGTTTCATTCTCCTACTCCTTCCTCGTCCAATAACCTGCAGCAGCAAACTTCACATGGTGCAATGGCAACCACCAACCATATCAGCGCTGCTAATTCACCAGCCAACCTATCCACACAACAACCTGCTCTTTCTGGGGATGGAGACACAAATGATTCCCAGAGCTCGGTTCAGAAGATTATACAGGAAATGATGATGTCGGGTCAACACAACAGCGCTGGTAGTATGATGGGGAATGATGTAAAAGCCGGTAATGGGATTTTACCGATAGGGAGCAATTTTGGTGTCAACGGTACCGACATCTTAGTGGCTAATGGACCGAGTAATAGCAACTTGAGCATGTCAGGTTCAGGATATGGTGGGATGGGAAGTGGAATCGGGACTGTTATGAATGGAATAAGAGAGTCCACTGTTATGAATGAAATAAGAGCTGCCAAGGGAAATAACGCTGTTAATATCAACGGTAGGGTAGGGATCTCATCAATGGCTCGGGATCAAAGCTCGAGCCATCAGCAACAGGAGATGGGGAACCAAATTTTGAATGGACTTGGGGCGGTCAATGGCTTCAGTAATTACCAGTTCGACTGGAAGCCGTCATCGTAGCCAGTAAATAAATGATGCAAATGTCATCTTCTTGGCTAAGAATCTGCGTATGTTGGAACGCAGAGAGCTGTGCTCGGTGCTTCCGTTCTATAGGCAGACTATTTTGTCCTCATAGAGACCCATGGTCAGGAATAATTGATGATGGGTTCCTGATGAGGGCTTCGCAGCGTGGCTAATGAGTTTCAGGGGAAGGGATAGCAATATACTACGTAGATCAGTATTTATACCATGTGATAAAGTATCAGGTGGTGTTTTTTCTTCTAGCTCTGGCGCTTCTCGCTTCTTTTTTGTGCTCATGTATTCTGCATCGTGTACTAACCAGGTTTCTGCTAACATATGAATCGCACAAGCCTTCTTCTCATATAACGTGTTCTTGCTGATACAGCCCGGCTACCTTGGGGGTATAAGTCATCTGACAAACGGTGTTTCTGTAACAATAGTTCATTGTCGTTGAGCTACTTATGCAACTTCTTCATTCTCTTGATCATCTGAACGACTGGGGCGCCCTTGTGTACATGATGTTTTGTTTGCTTGTTAGTACATGGGTTGCTGCCCTTATAAAATTTTGCCATTTCTAGACTCTGATTCTGCAAATTGGTATTGATCAGTAATCTCAACTGGTTGTTTTGTGTGCGCTCATTTTTAGGCCAATCAGTAGTTCACTTTAGTGCTTGATCATGAAAACCGTCCTGACATGTTCTATATGATTAATGATCCGTAGAAGCACGGCAAACGGGGCGAGTGATATTACACTAACTTAGTAACACTTGACAAGGTAAAGGACCACGGAGACCGTTGTCACAACATCGTGATTGACCTGGTGTTCGCTAGACAATGTTGTTTCAGTCAAGTTCAGAGTGTTGCTTCCAGCTCAACTGTCCACATAATACAGTTTGAAGATCATATGAAATGCAACATACCGATTTGTTAAGTGCTCCCCGTCACATTTTTCATACCGAACGCAGGAGCAATGGTATTAAAAATGGGTTCGGTATTAAAAATCATATCCTGCAAATCAAGTGATTTTAAATCTGTGATTAAGTTGCAACAACTGGTTCTCGAAGCATATTAGACTAACTTTGAATATACAAGCTACAATAACAACAATAGTCCAGATAATCCTGTTAATGGACAGGATCTGGATAACGATACAAGTAAGTGAATTTGAAATATCTTCATAAATCCTAAAACTAATCATAATTATTTAATTAAACATTCCATTATATTGAAAAAACCACTCCTTACGGCAGCCATGATATATGATTAATTAGCCCAATTCTAAAAAGTTTTCAGAGTTTGTCTTTGAAGCAGTTGAGCATTAAATTCCACGAGACCAACTGTGTCATGCTTCTGACCAGATAATTGTTTGATCTAGTCAACCTTGTTAATTACACTATGTGTATAACACCTTGCATATCATATCATATATTTACTCCTGGTGATTATCGTCGAATAACAGTGTAAACTTTCACCGGATTTGTCATCCTGGTACTCTCCCTAAATATGAACCAACTTCACTACATATAAATCTAGAAATATGAATCGTATCTATCATAAAAACGTTATAAAATCCCGTCATTGATCGGTCTTAGCACCATCGTTTTGTTACCACACATTAAAAGGGTTCATTTGCTGACAGAATTGGGTTTGATGTTTGGATCATTAATCCGCTGGTTTATCTCATAAAAAAGACTTAAGAACAAACGGGAATGATCAATAAAGAAAAGAATTTCGCATGGAAAAATACTCAAGTCACCACGGGCGATGAAATCATTTGTCACTGGACATTTAGTCACCAAATACAATTTGTGACTGAACTATCTCCAAACTTCGTAAATTATGTTACAGTTTGTAATTATATTAATGTTAGTTACTTCATTTGTGACTGAACATAGGAGAAATACTTGTTGCCTATTGAAATTGTTACTTTACTTTAAAAAAAGCAACTACAGAATTTGGTGTGTTCCACCCCCAATGGAGAGAAGTCTATTTTATGGAGTACTTTGAATTTCTATTTTTAGTTACATAAGATTAGTAGTAAGTTGTAGAATAGGTATTCTACAATGGATAGGTCATTTAGATAGGTCATTGATTTGTCATATTAACGGATTATAACTTTTATCCCATTGAAGTGACATTGTTATATTTTTATAAATTGATATTATTTATTATCAAAATATAGATTTGTTTTTACAAAAATGGTTTGCACCATTAGACATGCTCTTATGCTTTCAAGACTAATCCAATGTGTTGTCAAATTACTTGCAACAATCTACTAGCTTTTTTATGAAACACAAAACGACATATTGGGCAATAACTTTAACCATCCTTTGACGTTGATATTGCGACCAAGCATATACAAACGTTCAAACTTACATATCCAAACGAAACCCTTCCATACGTGCAACTTGCACCCACCCCTCTCTCACATGAAAAGCTTGGGCAAGTTCAAACTATGAAAAGCTTGGGCAAGTTCAAACTTTACATACGCTTCACGAAACCTTTTACCATTTCTACTAAACTACAAAGCAGCCTTTTTTTGAAGCATACAACACAAGAACTCTCATGCACAACTAATTAACTGAAGAAAACCTTGAGACAGTATTATTCGACTTCTGAGCAATAATAATTTATAGTATACTTTCAGAATACTTGTTCGATTATGATATACCGAGAATCGTCATAACTCCAGCTGAAAAACATGTGAATTGATGTTGGTCTATCATGAACTCCACAAATAATATTTTTTTGTATGACATCATAACAAGTGCTCGTACTGAAATTCATCCTCGCATATAGAAAATGATTAAGACGACAGCAAAGATATGAAAATTTCGAATTTCAAACCGCATAGCGTAATTAGCTTTAATCCATTCGTTGATCTCATTACATCATATTATTATTTCTTAACCCAACAAAAGTCTATCCCTGCTCTATTATAAACATGATTTTCCCTTTAATATAAACAAATGTCGCATTGACCAGTTCTGTTTACATACATTCTTATAACTCGAACATGATCCCTTGGCTAGCCAAAACAATATTCATCAATCCATCATTTTCTTCACCAGTCTTCTCCTCCTTTCCCCATCTCCAAAACAACCTTCAACAACAAGATCAACAACTCCCATTCATCCAATACTTTTCTCATTGTTCTTCTAATCTTTCTCCAAATCATGGAAGATAATTACTCAAACATGTCATCAAGCGGGCGGTCGCCGTCGCCGCCGCCGCCGCCAAGGAAGGAGCTCCAAGGACCAAGACCAACGCCGCTTAAGGTAAGAAAAGATTCACACAAGATCAAGAAACCACCAATAGCACCACAATCACAACCGCAACATCCGCCACCACAACAGGCGCCACAGCGGCCTCCGGTGATAATATACACGGTTTCTCCTAAGGTGATACACACTAGCCCGGCAGACTTCATGGCGCTCGTCCAGCGCCTCACTGGCTCCGACTCCACGGCTCCTTCATCGTCAACCGCGTTCACGGATTTTGGCAGTGGCGGCCGAGGTGGTGGTGGGATATCTCCTGCAGCTAGATTTGCTAGCGTTGAGAACACAAAATTGTCCCCTAGACAGCAAAGTTCACAAACATGGTTATCTCATGATACTCTAACAGATTTCGATGAAGCCGTGGCAATACAGATGGGCGGGCGGGCTGAAACCCGAGGAGGCAGTACTTTTCCGGGCATATTGTCTCCCGAGCCAGGATCACTACCGCCTATACCGGTTAATCTTTTTTCGCCATCGGTTAATCGGAGTGCCTTGGCATCATTGTTGAATGATATAGGGAGCCCAAATGTTAATGTTGGGCAATTACAACATGGGACTAGAACAAGTTACACGGTCAGTCCCTCTGCTGCACAATTTTTCTCTCCTGGTAGTGTTACGTTTTCTCCTGCTACATTGGATATTTTGAGGTACTTCTTAGATTAATTGAATATATATATATATTTATATATTTATATTTATATATTTATATATATATTTATATGTTTTGTGATGATAGTTTACTGTTGTACAATTCTTTGGAATGAAATTTGGATTAATTCTCGACAAAGAGCATCGAGGCAATTAGCCTTTTTGTCATGTCAAGGACACCTCCATTGGAATGTTGCATTGGGGTGTAGTTTGTGAAATCCATGTCTCCCTATGGTATCGTAGATTCAGGCATGCTTATAATTACTATCACATGCGCTACTCTTGAAGCTTTTTCTTAACTGGCCTCCATTCCACTGCTGTGTCATAAGCATCGACTACGTCCTGTCAGGAAAGTCAAATCCGACCTCTTTCTATCGCTAGATGTCCAGGTTTTTCTTCCCACGGTGCCGACAGTTTGACTGCCACTTTAAGGAGGATATGGTTTTAGAATCCGTGACGGTCGTGACCTGAAAACATTAGCATATGTTTGCATGATTGGAAAAGTACGTGTAAATCGGAAAAGAGAGATCAAAAAGTTCATGTCGATGTGATTCGGTGAACTAACAGGATCTCCCTCCCTTTTTCCTAGTTCTTTAAACTAAAGTATTTATAAGAGTGACAGGCATTACCCTTGGCTGATAGAATTAAGACTTTCAGTGGACGACTAATACACCCCTCTAACAGATTTCAATTTGCTGTCTCCATACTTATCAAAGTTCAGATAACCAATAATTTTTCGACTTAGATAGCCCCTTATTGTTTTCCAACGGAAATTTATCTAGAAGATTGGTTTTGAAGGCCAATCCATGTTATCAAGATTTATCCAGTACCCATAAACAAGATAACGACTACGACTTCGTTCTTCATTTTCGTTGACACCGAATGATAACTCCTGATACAGTTTCTTCTTACTGTATCCAGTGTCAAAATGACTTCTTATGTGTTGTATTTACCATACAAGTAACATCCGATGAAAGGATACAATAGAGAACCCGATCTGTAGCTAAATTTCGGATGTTAATAGTGATAAAAAACAAGGCGTGATTCATGAAAGAACCAGCGATCAATATCTATTAACATGTATTGGTAAAAAAAAAATTATCTATTAACATGTAGGCATATCCCAACAAGAGCAAAACTTTGCAGCCATTTCAACTCCATCAAAACTTTTGGAACCAACAGATGACCTCATGGACAAAACGCTTTTCTATATGCCAGCCAATCTATGGGTAGAACTATGTGCACTACAATGTTTAAGCCACTGTCGTGCTCCGATAAACTCTCTCAGAACTCTCACCTACAACCACCTCAGAGCAGCCAGGGAAAAAACTTCATGATGATCCAAGCACCAGATGCCAACAAAGAGCTGAAGGCGAGGAGATTTCTTCAGGAGATTGCTTCCTGGGAGGTAACCGATGAGGGACGTGAAGCTTGCTTTGCCCTGAACACTCCCCATAGGTAGTGGTTTCTTAGGAATCCTGGTGACAGATGAAACAACAGAATCGGAACATCAAATACTCTGATGGAATGAGCACGCTATGTGACTATAGATAGCGGAAAGGAGATAAATGTTCTGAGCTCACTCCAAAATGCGACGGGCAATTCGAAGGATGTGAACACCAATAGCTCAGCGTTCTCGACCATGCATCTCAGAGCCAGGTTGTGGATCCTCATCTTCGTAACCAGCAATCTAAAAGCCTTCTCGCTTCTGTCATAAATAAGGCCACACAACATAAGGACTTACAATAGGCAAATTAAAAGGGGAAAAAATGGGCGGAAGAGGAGGGTGTTAGGATATTAGGTCCAGTTCATATCTTAACCCAAAACCAAATCTAATAGGTTCACGGACTCTTTACACATACTGCTACTGAGTTTCTTTTCCGAGACCTACGTGAGAATAACTAAAATCAAGTTCTCACAAGGGCAAAGGTCGATACCTTTCTGTCTCAGGAAAAAAGTAAAGAGCTATATCATCATCAGTTGGCCTTTGTTGCTGAAATCTGTTTGGCCATACGGTAGCCTTCGGAAGGATATCACAGCGGAGATCCACCGGCAATAAGCGAGCTTCCTCTTGTACTTTAAGACCTACTCTGTTTGACAAGTGAGCAGCCACGCCATCGACCGTTTGAAAACCTTCATTGAAGATACTGAAACAGCCACTGCCACCCATCACACGAAACAACTACCTCAGTTATATGAGGATTATGCATACATTTCACTAACAAAAAATTGCAAAAGTTCTTACGCCCAGATAGGTGCATCGACTGGTGCCGCGGGTATATAAAAGCCATCATTCAACATGATAGATGACCCGTCTTTTGAAACACTGATGACTCGAGAAGCATAGCCATCGATCATAACAGATGATATCTTCTCTTTGGGGACGGAGCCTTTTTCTTCATGATCAGTAACCACCAATGATGAATCTCCCATTTCAACATTCCCAGAGCTGCCATTGTTCAAAAGACTGCCATCTCTCGCGTCAACTGTTACCAGCAACTTGACACCTTCAGCTGAGGAGTTCCCGGTATATTCCGAACTCTTCCCCATAGGCTCCTTGACCGGCTGCGCAGTTACATAACCATTATTCAAAATGACTGATGACCCGTCTTTAGAAAGACTGATGACTCGAGAAATATAGTCATCCACCAAAACAGAAGGCACCTTCTCCTTGGGAATCACGAGTTTATCTTCATGAAACTCTAATAATGGATCTCTCGTTTCTGAATTCACAGAGCATCTGTCCTCCAATAGATTGCAATATCTTGAGTCAACGTTTAAAGGTAACTTAGCACCTTCCGCTTGGGAATTCTCATTACATTTTGGGCTCTTCTCTGGGGCAAGTACAGAACAGGGAGGCAACTCTATGGCTTGTGCTGAGGAGGTCACATTACATTTGAGAATCGTTTCCTGAGCGAGTACAGAAGAGGGAGGCAATTCAGCACCTCCTGCTGAAAATATATCATTCGATTTTGAACCCTTCTCCTGTGCGAGTACAGATATGATCCCTTTTCTTCCATTCAATGACTTCAATCTCAGCCCGTGTTTAGTTTTCTTCAAAAGCTGCAGTCTCTGTGTGCTTCTTTTAACATGTTCTGAACTAATTCTCTTACTTCGCCGACTCGGAAGCAGCTTTGCTGGTTTTGGGCGACAATCTGGACAAGTCCACTCAGCGTCTCCCTTCAGAATCATGTACGCATCTTCAAAGCAATAACTATGAGACAAAATGTCAACAACCACCAGAAGTAAATCGGGTATACAATTGATAGAATGAATATAAAAGAACAAGATTTGCGAACAAAGCTATTTTGAATGGAACAAGACCTCGATTCTTAACTTTTTTTTAATTAAAAGAATTATTTTTTCTACTTTGATTCTTACATGGAAGGAAAAAAGTGAGAGTAATAGAAGTGAAGAAAATAAAAGAAAACAAACTAAACCAATAAAAAAATACGAACTCGGTAAGTCGGGGATAGGCCTGAAAAAGCCAAAAAAGAAGAAGAAGAAGAAACCCAAGTAATAAAAATGACTTATACTAGTTTTGATGCTTACCAATGCACATAAGCATTAGAACATTTGCAACAGCCAACTAGATTCTCGGGCCAACCTCTGACTCCACAATGTTCACAAACGACTCCCTGAAACATAAAAGGACCTTTGATCACACTACTAAGGAAGAGATTTCAGTCCAAATTATGGCTCCCTTGGCTAGCTAAGTATAAAAAGCATAGTTGAAAGAAAAGCTTGTTTCACTGCAACACTATACCATATAGATGGAGCATTATACATGTATTAGCCAGAAGCATATGAGAAAGTTAGCAAATCGCACTTGTTTGCACTTGTTTAGCATATGGTTAATTTGTAATCTTTAACACTCGCTATGAATGACGAAAACCAATTCATAGTTAACCCAACACATTCATGGGTACTTGATGTATGGTTCTTGATCACAAAATAACAGGAACATTAAGTAAAAGAACTTCTGAACACCAAACTGGCATCACTTAAGAGAAGGCTGTTACCATCATTGAACCATCAGAGAGCCACATAGGACAAGCTATGCTGGCACGGTGGCACCCCAAATCCTTCAGCCTACGATATTCTCTCCTACTACAGCCCGCTTATCTTCTACATCCTAATTAGGGTTTGGTTTTACTACATCCGACGTGACACAATTGTAATGAGCAATATCATGCAGTAGCATCAACTGCAACCCATAACCTTGTATTGATGGTGATTCGTAAGTCTTTACGACACTGAACACTCATTGTCCCGTTCTTCATTCCAACATCAAAATCGGGTTCCATTTGAACTAGACCCTCAAACAAAGTACCCTCAACACGTCAACCGAACTCCCACAATCGCAGTGCACAGATGCCCCAATAGGTCAGACACATGAACTCTCATATGACCAAAGAAACCAAAGAGTTCATTTCTTCACAATTCACATACATACACTATGAACCAAACCATAGAAAACCCAGAACATGATTCTCAAGAAAATCAAAAACAGAGAACAAAACACAAACATGTCCAAAATCCACAAATCACAAAGAGAGAATAAACTCTAAAATGAATCGACACATTAAGAAAGAAGCGTTACCATGAAAATCCCAATATACAAATAGCGAAATGCTCCAAGATTATCGCCGAATCAACCCAGATGCTGCTATCACCACTAGGGTTTAGACAATGAATAATAATCAAATTCAAGGGCAAAATGTTGTCAAAAGAAGGAATTTCGTGTGTGCGGGCAAATGGGCATTCAAATTCGCAGTTGCTTGAGGGACTTGATTTGGCGTTGAATTTCTCGGTATGCCGGCGTGGGTTCGGTGATGTGAATGGAAGTGTTTAAATGAAATTAAACAGCATGCAATTCAACAACGAGGGATGTTGGGAATGTTTAGAAATGGTTGAATATGGTATTCGTGTGATGACAAGGGAGAAAGTTTTTCAAAAGGAAATTTCGTACCATTTTTTTTATCAATCAAATAATTCATAAATTCGAAATATTGTTTAAATTAGTTTTCACCGACGAACTCAAATCACAAAACAGATTCGCAGTTAACAGGTTAGATTGGGAGAATGTTGAATTTAACGTTGATAAATGTATACATCATATTTCATTAGGGTAAAGTGGCTATGTTTTATTGTAAAAAAAAAGTAGCTTTGTTTTATGTGTAATTAAATGATTGATTTTGACAAGAAATAGTTAAATTAATATTCGAAAGAATTTTTAGGATTAGTTTAAAATCAATCATGAAAATAGTCCTGAAAATATTCTATTAGAATAATTTTATAAAACAGAATTTTTAATTAATCTTTTTTTATAATATAAAATAAGTCATATTAATTGATTTTAAATCAACCATACAATTCTGATTGGAAACGTTAGCAATGGTTGAAATGGTATTTGTGTGATGACAGGTTAGGAGAAAGTTGAAATTAACGTTGATGAATGAATACATTGATATTTCATTGGGAAAAAGTGGCTATGCACCTAGCCACATAATTTCTTTTGTGTGACTACATAATTGGATTTAACAATCAATAAATGAGATTAAAATCTCACTTTGGCATTAATAATAAAGTGATAGATGATCATCCATTGATTGACAAATCGAATGATCTAGCCACATATGTGCAATAATATGATTAGTCACATAAACTCCAGATCCATTTCCTTAAACAATGGTTATTGTCTTAAAATTTAGAATGTTAATCTAAAATTAATACCATCAAATTAATGGAAGATTGTTGTGATATTAGAAGTTTTCTTAGATGTATCGGGATAATCTTGACCTCATCAAGTAGTCGTAAGTTTGAAAATTGTTCTATTAGAAGTTTTCTTACTTGTATGATTAAGATATATGTTTATGGCTGAGTAAGGGAGAGTGTAATTTTTCATAAGTACAAGACGGAAATCAAGAACCGAAGCTAACTAAATAAAAAAACATCTACAATGGATAACATGCTCAATCTCTATTGTGATAAATTAATTGACTATTATGGAAAGATTCAATAAAATTTCAAATTGCTTATTTTAACGATAAAAGTTCTTATTTGGGTCCCTAAAAAAAGAGAAATTTGTTTGGAAAAAATATATTATAAAATCGATGATCTATCAAGAGCATAATAATATGATTAGTACATGAATGAAATAAAAAGTAACCAACATGAAACATTATATCATTCCCTTTCATTGGTACATGATATATGCATATATATTGGATACTTCATCACAAGGTTACAACCATTGTCTACTTATAGGCTCTAAGAAGGAGGTGTTACAAACACTTAAGATTACATACATTAAGAACTTATTACATTCGGTTTAAGGGGGCAGCAACAGCGGCTGCCATCTGCTTCACATCTTTTTTTAAAAAAAAAATTAAAAATCAAAAAATCATTTTTTTTTTTTCAAAATACATATATGATCCGCCTCATTAAAAACCTTGTTAAGAAAATTCAACGGGACAAAAAATTGACCAAGGGAAAAAAAGTGCGTTCGGTAAAGGTCTCCCCCTGATATGAGCATCACGTAAGACATCATTGTCATATAACGATGTAGTATTTCCTTTGATCTCATCGAGAATACGTCCTTGATCATGTTGATATGTCGTCTTCAATGTGTGCATCTTGGATCAATTTAATATGGATCACATAGGTATCTCATATCCACTAAAGTTAGACCTTAAATTTTTTTTTATTTTTTTTATTTTTTTGGACAATACCTTGAATTGTTTCATTAAACATAACTTGGATTTTGAATTGTCCGAATAGCTTAATATTGTTGCATTTCGTCAATGTCTCATAAAAAAACTTAACAAAAACCCCAAAGGAAAAAACGATTTGAGAAAAAGAGTATATGACATATGCTATCACGTATTGTAATAGCTGTCTCGTTAAAATCTTTAGTTAGGGAAAACCCTAATGTGACAAAAACCTCGACATAGGAAAAAAGTACAAATTATCAACCTTTTTAAAAATTTATAACCGATTTGTTTTTCTGATAAGAACAATCTTCTCAATGATATCAAAGATACAAGTATACTGAGATCTCATATACAATAGTTCATGATTGTCCAATGAGCGAATTTGATGGATTTGCATTTCACTTTTATCACGATGTAACGTATTTTGGCAAGACAATGTATGAATCACTAATTTTCATCGCACTTGTGAAATACAACCTAAATTTGTATTTCAATTGGAACAACTTAAGTGAAAGATACTCGAACTTCATATCGAGGTATTATTGAACCAAAATTTCAATTTTAGATTGCTCACTTAACTTAGGAAGGAAAAACTACAAAAAATGTTTTTTTTGCATGCAGAAACAATTTGGATCAGAATCTTTCTTATGGATCTTCTTAGCTGACTAGTATAAATCTATAGTCATAAAGTATTTTAATCTACATAAATTTTCATACTTATAGACAATTTGATTTAATAACGATACGCTATATCATCAATGAAAAAGTTCAATATCATTTTGGGTCTTGCATAAACCCATAAGCAATTAGCCTCGCTTTAAATATAATCATCTCATTATTTTGTGTTTTTTCACAATCACCTATTAATAATTGAATAGGATATAGTATCTTCTTATTCTGAAAACGCACATTTTTATGCGAGCTAATATTATATCTTTATTGCTTTCTCTATCTCAATACTGTCTCTAGCACTCATACAGTAATTGGATTTTGCCAAAAAAAATCAACTCAAATGATGCATTATTTCAAAAACATATCCAATTCTTTAGAATTTCATTTAACCTATCCAAATTTTTTTGTGTACCCAATTTAATTATTTCAATTAACATTCGATTAAAACTAATGGAATCTTTTTTGAAACCACCAAATAAACATCATTTTAATTAAAGACATACCCAATCTTTCAAAATTTCATCCCAACCACTCAAATTTTGTGTTTTATTTATCAAATGGGCTACTTAAATAAAATTATCCTGTTATATTAAAAAATTACCGATTAAACCAATAAAAAAAATTGAAAAATAAAATGCAATTTTGAAGAATTGAGTAAAAATTTGTAATTTTTTTAATGAAATGATTTTTTTTGGATATCTTCATATATTCCGTCAGTTTTAACAAAAAAGTTAACAGAAATAGATATATTAGGATATATGATAAGTTTTGGACAACCGAAAATGAAATCTTAAAAATATTAAAATATTGACTCATGGCATGAAAATAATATTAAATTTTTAAAAAATATCATTTGAAAGATTTTATTCTAAAAAAATAATATGAATTAATTTTAATTCTTATTATACCCCAATTTATTAAAAATACCCGTATTATCCCTCCACGCCTACTTTCACTCTTTCTACCTCGTGTGATCATTTCTCTTAATTTCATTGTTCGGCGACAACAATGACGATGATTTCTCCACACCACTCCATCATCAAATCGGGTGCCAGATCTGGTGGTGTTAGCAGCTATGGCCGCCGCCAATGCTCCGATCGTCATGAAGAAGGTGCTCACGCTCTATCTCAGTCTCACTCATCTTCGATTCCGTTTTCGAATCATCAATTTTGTGTCATTGAGTTTGATTTGGTTTTGACTCGATCTGGCGGTATTTAAGTGTAATACCCCAAGGAAATGCTTAACTGATTTGATAGTACTACCTATATCAACAAGGTGCAAGTGAGGACAAAGCATACTGAAAGGACTAGTGTTGGTCTGTGGGGCCAGTCTTGAGCCTGAAAAAGGGTTTCTTGGTGACGACCCGTATGTTGGACCCGAGTACCCGGGTCAGCCGGGACGTTACAGAATGGTATCAGAGCGTGGGTTTAAGAAAAAAACGTAGGATAATAATACGGAAATCACTCAAGATAAAGATAAGAGTAAGAATGTGATCACGTATAGGTTAAGATGAAATTGGTGAATTGGGTGAAATGTTCTTGGCGTGATTGTAAGTGATCAATTGTACTTGGCGTGATTGTAAGTGATCAATTGTACTTGATAATTCAATTATTTGGGTGACTCAGTTGGGAATAATATTTCGCAGGTCAGGAAAACGAAAGTCTAGCAGAATATCGTTAGTACCAACGTGGCAAAGGCTTCCACGTCTTTCACCTTGGGAGGGAGACTTACATGAGCACTTAACAAAGACGCTTAAGGCTATTAGAGAGTTAAAGAAGATTCACGACCCGCTAAGGCATCCCGTATACCAGGCAGCAGCCGTTTTACGCACCTTGCCACCATATGGGAGATTTTTGGTGCACCAGACTAAGTATGCTAATCTCTTGGTGAATGGTGAACCCAATAGCGAAGTGTATTTTGCAAATGGAAGATGGAAGATTTGTGGACCGAGGAT
>LIEC01010245.1:20501-113541 GCA_001925005.1 Drosera capensis | reverse complement strand
GACAAACTTGATCCAAAAGCAAGGAAGTGTACTTTCATTGGCTCTGATACCAGTTGTTGGGGTATATTGATCGAGATCTCAAACGCACACAAGTAATTGTAAGACAATAAAGCGAAACGATGAACACAGAGATTTAACGTGGTTCAGTCAATTTGACCTAATCCACGGCCGCACCAACACAAGGAATTTCACTCTCATAATTAGGGTTTACAATTACAGGGTATTTATAGCCAAACACCCAACACAAATTATCAGAGTGCTTTCGATCAGCTATTACCACAACAAATTACTAGTGTGACTCGAAAATATTTAGGGGTCACAAAATTTCATGACGTTGCTTCCTGTGATTGCTTGAGCATTTAAACATAAAATAACTGCATAAACCTCGACCATCAAGAGGAACCAACTGATAAACGATAACATCAAAATAGACGTGACCATTGTAACAGAAACGCCACACCAAGTTCATCTGGGTAATCCATAATGTAAAAAGATGTCTAACTACCAACGCAGCTACCCTATTTGACCTGTAATAGTTTTAACAATGCAAAGTCAACCAGCTTCCCTAAACCTAATCTTATTCCGTCCATCCATCCCGCTCGTTGATGATAATTAGACACAAAGCCATTATCACTAAAGCTTTGGCATCGGACTTATTTAACTACAATGGCACACACCATTGTAAAATTTCTTCCATTTCTATATTTAAGCTGAAAGGATTGCTTGTGCTATGAGTCTAAAATGCTCGATAAGAAGAGAAGTCCAGATTGCCAGAACATTCAGAAAAAAAGAACCCGTGAAAGGGAAGGAACGTCTATTTGGTTTGTTCACAGTACGCACACATAAATGCCATACTGAGGACACCAAGGAAACATCAACATCCCTCACAGGTGTCATCAATCACAGCAAATAAAACAGACAGGAGAAAGAAACATTTAGACACAAAATGGCGGGGAAAACATTCTTTCAGATAAGAGATTGAAATATTTACTAACTTATCTAAAAAATGCATTCAAGATGCAACCCTGCAAACAAACGATATGTGAGCCAATGAAGTTTCATGAGATGAGAAAGATACTAATGGTGAATGCATGCATGGAAGGGATTCATTTACTGTTTCAAGTTGTTCTCCACTGCTGGCTGGATCCCTGCACAAAGGTATTGCAATTGAATATGGTATTCATTGCTCCTGTACAGGGCAGGTAAATAACTTGCCCATCACCCCAGTCATTTTGGGTGTTTTCTACCTTCTGTCATTTCCTTTTTTAACCTGCATTTAGCATAGAAGTAAATTGTATTTTGTCTAAATCAGGTGTAAGAAAAGGCTGTAGATCAAGTGAGTCAAACGCTTGGTGAGTAAACCAAGAGATTAGGCGCAAAAATGATTTGACTAATCTAAGAACAACATTAAATGTATACGAAATTTTTTAACAGCATTGACTTGAAGATGAAAGTTCAGCAATATTAGGCAGATATTCCGATTGGTTATAGAGACCAAATCAGATGGTGCTGATATACTCTGTGGGAGTACTGGAAAGTGGAGAGCCATAAGCAAAGGGTTAGTGAACTTAAACGGGAATCCAGATAGGTAGAAGTCGAAAAAACAGAGAAAAGAACACCTCAAGCAAACACGATAAGGTCGGAGGAGCCTCCGGGACTTGTTTTTGTTCATCCGATCGTGCAATCACAATTTGGCATCAGCGACCATTAAGATGGCAGTAGTTGCATAGAGAAGCAACGGACTTAAGCACAAGCAAGTAAGCGCACAAGTCTACAACCATATTCATTTTACTATACGGCGCGTTGAGACTGTTGCAACTCAAAGTTCTTACAAAGTAGCCCTTATTGCTTAACCTTAGTGTAGTCCTAACTTTAAAAACTGCATACCGTTCCAACAATTGGACCTACAAACCCGAACAACAAAGACGATTTAGTCTTTTCCTTTTCGAAACCTTGGCCTTTCTTATAATCTAATGTCCCACTCAGTTGACCCACATGAAAGGGGACTCAAGCATACAGCACACTATGACACGGTGATAAAAGATACTGTAGCCTGAAACGAATCCCATCAAAAGAGGCCTCACAGAAGAGCTTTGAAACAAAGGGCAATGGAAAAAATTGACATGGGAAAGAAAATCATACCAATGCTTTCAAGCAAAATAATCAATCACCCACAATGCAACCCATAAATTTAAATTTTAAAAAAAATCTGGTTGTTTCCTCCAACTGTCTTATGCATCAACGTGAACAAGATGATATATACATACATATATATATATATATATATGTATATATATGTATACATATCCTAAAAGACAAAGAAACATGGAACGTGGGATTGTGAGAATGCAAGATGAGAGGCATGGTTCAACAGCAACAATTCATAGCATCTGTCCAGCAAAGATATAGGGATGAACAGTTCATAGTTTTGGGGGTTTAGCGTAGTTGAGTCGGGTCTGCATAAGGTCACTACAATCAACAGTAATCTAACTATCTTAGACAGCAAAAGCTGAAGAGCATTGCCTGTAGAAGCGGTTTGAGAGGCTGCTCGATGGTCACAAGCAGATGTGACTAATAGCTTAATGGCCATTGACGTCTAAGTCTCTTAATAGCAGTTATTGATTTTAAACAATATTGCTCAAGGGCATGCAAAAACCCGATGATCACAAGCATATGGAAACTCCTTTCTGCCCAGCAACCATTACTCATTACTAATCCCAATAGCATAGTACTCCAGCAACTGCAGCAAGACTCCTTGTCCAAGCCGACATCAACTCTGTTACAACAATACGTTCCTGACGAAGTCATCTATTTTATTAGCAGTAGAGGATATTAACACTTGAGATGTCCAGTGAACTAGCCAGAGGCACGCATGGGCCAAAGGCACACGGATCTCAACAGATTGAAGGCTCACTCTACGAACAGCATGAAACCCAGCCCATGGTGTCAGCAACGCCATGCCCCAAAACAATATAGTCGTCTGTTAGTCTCAAGCGAGATATCATCACTTAACTGACATCTTTTTTCAGATCGTATTTTTGTGGCTTCAGAACCTCGAACAGAAATTAACAGATTATTCTTCTTGTCCTCGTGACTCTAGTCATATTCTAGAATCCACAGAACCAATATTCTAGAATCCACAGAACCAAGGGATAAGCCAATATATTCTAGCAAAGAAGCAACACATCCACATCTTCTATCTCATTATAGGGTCTTCTTCATTTAGGATTCGGACATATAATCCGGTTCCTGAGCCCTAAATAAGTATCCTATGCATCATCAGATAACACGTTTATAAGCTTTGCTCATGCTATATCTGAGAGTCCCCATACAACAGACTTCTCTTCACTTAGGAGTATATAGTTGCAAATGTTTCATCCATGTCTATAGTTTCCATTCCACGATGACAAGATAACATATAATTTGCCTTCCAATATCCTTTATCTAGAAGCACAAATCATGATCACAGACACGCAGTTAAAAGTCCCTCTTGTATCAATGCCAATCACAGGAGCATCATTCATCAAATGTTTCAACCTAGCATATTAAGCATGATGATGACCAATATATAAAGAATACAAGCAACGGTTTCCAATAGTAAAACACAAAAACAAACAAACAGACAAAAGCAAAATGCGTATTCATGAAGGAGCTCTTGAACATCATGCCTATAAAAACTAAAAAAATCATTTTCTCTCATTCTATGTTTTCAATTCTCTCGTTAACAAGGATTAACTCAGTGATAAGCAATTTTTCCCTTTAACCATGTGATCAAAGGCTCGACACCTCCTGAAGTTATCAAAAAACAACCTCTCTCCTATGAATATATAGCAGGGTAAATGCAATATATATTTCGTCTTCGTCACACCCTGCTTTGACAGAATTAAATGGTTGTGTTTCGTTCCTTTTCTCTTTTGTTTTGCATTTCTTTGTTTTATGAAACATAAACATCAACATTGAAATCGAATCCATCCAAACATCCAACCATGGCCAAGGTGATCTAGCAGTCCATGAAATCTCATCTCCATTCAATCACTCAACCTACAAATAAGTTCCAATTTCCTAGATTTTGTCTATGAAACAGTAATCACCAGATGGTCAACAGACTAATGCAGAGAATGCGATAGCGAATCATGAATCGATTAGGGCAATGACAACGAAATCGGCTCACTAGCATAGAGAATATGATTAAGAACTGAAAGAGAAATCAAGAGCGAGTAAGTGAGGGGAGGAGATGACCGGCGAGTACCCCCTGTTTACCGGAAAACATCTTCGGCGGCGGAGAATTGGATTTTGAAATTGCTCCGTCAACGACGCATGGGTGAAGATCGCCGCTGCGGATCCTGATATTCTAACCGTTATGAAATTCAATAAAAAAAAAAATGAAAATGAAAAAGAAAAAGAAAAATTTAAACGGAAAGGACCCAGGGGTAAGATCAAGATTAAAGGATGGGAAATGAGTAATCTAACGTTGTTATTTGTGTAACTGATCAAGTGATTCATATACTTGATGTACAACATGAAAGAAAATCCATCTTTGTGGGGATTTGTTGAAATTAACTTTTATCGACATGAAAAGATAACCCAATATTAATTTATCCCAATTAATCGTAACATCTGGAAGTAATATAAGTTCAATATTTTTATACAGTGTTCAATTTATAAGATAGAACATTGATTGATATTAAAATGAAGTGCATTAAAAGAAATGTTGGATAGTGTCCTTTTTAGAAATGTTGTGTTTATCATAAGACGAAGGGAGTATATTTTTTCATCCTATTTATATTGCATTCTCATAACATTGCGTACATGTCGATTGAGATTTTGACTTGTTGCAACAATCAAACAACATTCTTCAAAATTAGGTAGTAATGAGAATATCAACGGATTATACTCCCATCGTTCAAGAATAAAGACAACATTTCATTTTTTTTATTATTCTTTTTGTTCCAAAATGATTATAATTTTTTGATCAGACACGCATGATGATAGAATGTTTGACATGTATTACGGGACGATCAAACTTTTTTTAAAAAAAATATCGTGAAACATTAATTATCGTTTACATGCTTAATGAACACTTTCAAATTGAATGTTGAATAGTGCAAGAAGAGAAAAACGTAAAAATAATCATGGGATGGAGATAATATTCAACACGTATTTCAGAAAACTTTATTATTCATCGTAATAATATAAGATAATTACGTCACTGATAGAAAATTAAAATACATAACCTAAATTATCATTTATATTTGACAATAGTTTTATAAAATATAGGATCATTTCATCGTCACATAATATAAATCAAAATTTATCTAAATAAATTCCTGAGCAACCTCTTGCATTTATTCTGAAAGATGGAGAATAAAACATATGGAAGGAACGATGCAATGACCAATTGGTAGACTGTTTTAAGGGGAAAAAAGCCTGGACTTTGATGATCCGTACGACAACTTGGATAACTCACCAACTCCCGTCGATCAACCCTAGGGTTGGGCTTTCGGTCACCGCGATAGCCAAACGCTCACATTCCCCCATTTTCTCCTCCACTCGATCACCGCTGCGGTATCATAATCGATCCACGGGCCTTGTGATTTGGATCAATTTGGTTGATGCATCCGCGATTTCCTCTTCGAGTAGAGAGTTAAATAATGTCCAAATCGGGTCTGAGAGCATGGACAGGTATTTATGTAATATTTGGTCATTCATTGGTGTTGGTTTAAATTCATCCCATTGTTGATGATTGCTTTATGTCTAGCAAAACAATTGTTTGTTTGGTTGATTAGTTCGACTGTCCGGGTGGGCTACGTTTGGTTTGGTTTTGTGATGAATAGTTTAGTAAAAAAAATTATATTAAAATTGATCACTCATTCCTGAAAAATTAAAAAAAAATTGATCGTACAAACAGATTTAACAGATTTATGTATATGTTTATATTTTTTTAAAATTTGATAAATATAGAATATTTTTTAATGATATCGTGACTTACTGTATTAGTTGATAGAAGAGTTAGTTAGTGGGGTGCAGTGATTTATATATGTGTGATTTCACAGACAGATTTATAAATGTGTGATTTCACAAACAGATTTATATATACGTTTATTTTTTTCTATAAAATTTGATGAATATAAAATATCTTTTTTTAATGATATCGTGATTTATTGTATTAGTTTACAGAAAAGTTGGTTAGTGAGTGGAATGTAGTGATTGTTCTCAGCTCTTGGCCAAACAATATCAACGACTCACATAGAAGATCGAATTGCAACAGCAAAAAGCGAGCAAGTAGGACTAGAGCTCGTCGAGACATAACAACTGTTCACACATAGTAGTCACTTCTAAGCATCGTTGCAGCATGTCAATTTCACCATTACATGCTCTATACAGGAAAATCATCCTCCTCTCAGCTGCTTTATTGCGCTCTCATGACTTTCCATATATACTAGAGCGCGACGAGAATATACAGCCTTGCTCCTTATGCTAGGATCCAGTAGCTGAATACGTTTATGCAATCTATGCTTCCTTGCGAAAACAGGTACAAAACTTAGAAGATACGACTATTTACAACTACATCTTCGAGCCTCATATTACAACTACGGGCTTACCTAAGCTTTTTGATGATTCATGTTTCAGACAATTGAGTTTGGGATTTCGTGCTGATCGATGAACTAGTGGTAGCACTCTTCGCTTGTGAACTCTGGCTTGAAGACGATTCTGTGTAGAAAACTATGCTCTCATGATTTTCCATGAACAACTGGAGTGACCGTGGCATCGGAGGCATGTTCACATCCAATACCCCCTCGAGGATCTGAACTACCTGTCCCGACGATGGTCTCTGAATTTCGTCATCTTGAATGCACCAGCAAGCTACTTTGCAGATTTTGGTTACTTCTTCCGAATTAGCCTCGCCTTCCAAACGGGGATCTAGGATGCTTACGATGTCTACTCCTTCCCTCAATCTACTCGCTGCCCAAGTAGGGAAGAATGATATCTTCCCGTCTTCTGATTGCTCTGTGTTTCTGCGCCCTGATATGAGTTCGAATAGCATCATCCCATAGCTGTATACATCTGCCTTTGCTGTTATTGCGACCCCAGATATCCATTCTGGTGCAAGATAGCCTCTTGTTCCTCTCATGGTGGTCAGAACTCGGCTGAATTCACGCCCTACTAGCTTTGCCAAGCCAAAATCAGCTACTTTGGGACAGAACTCGGCATCCAAGAGAATGTTTTCCGGCTTGATGTCGCAGTGAATGATGCAGTCCCTGCACTTCTCATGCAGGTACGCTAATCCCCTGGCTGTTCCGAGAGCAATCTGATACCTGGTTTTCCAGTCCAAGGCCTTGACCCCTTTTCCATGGAACAGATGAGCGTCCAAGGAGCTGTTTGGCATGTGGTCATAGACCAACAATTTTCTCATACCTTCTGAGCAGAATCCACGAAGCCGAACAAGATTCACATGTTGGATCGTTCCTATCGTGCTAACCTCTGATCGGAACTGTTTCTCTCCCTGCGTGATACTTTCTAGCTTCTTCACTGCTATGACTGATGAATCAAGTAGCGTTCCTTTGAAGACCGAGCCGAATCCTCCTCCCCCTAACTTCTCGGAGAAGTTTTTGGTGGCCGTCTGCAGATCTTTGAACGTGAATGCCACCAGTGATCCCTGGACCGCTCTAGTCGCCCCAATTCTCTGCCTCCTCCGTCTCCACAGAACCAAAGCCAGACACATAGCTAATAAAATCCCTGCTGCTGAACCTGCAGCAATTGACACAACCATCTTCTTCTTGCTGCTTGTGGGGAAATCCGAAGCAGCAAGCCTAACGTAAAGGGATCCGGTCGTGCTAGCATTGGTGGAGTTCAGGTTCGAGAGATCTCCTATCCATATAAAGCACGCACCATCATAAGCATAAGCAGTGCAAGAACAATTGCTATAGCACGTGGATTCACACTCATCCAATCCCGTGGCATTGCCAGCAGACAACTGATTATCGGGGAAACCTATGTTACCATAAACCCAGAACCTATCCTGATCCTTTCGTGCAGTTCTAGTCCCGCACTTCAAAGGCGTAGTCCTCCTACAACCATTGGAATAATCCGACAAATCCCACCAGGCGCTCCCATTTACAGGCTTGAACCCATCCAAACAGGAACACGACTGCAAGTTATTCTCACTACAGCTCCCGAACGCACCACAATAATCATACACCTCGCACTGCTGCCTTGGCTGCGACCAGAACTGGTTCCACTGCTGCGTTGTATCCAGCCACGTCCGCTGCACGATCTGCCCGGTAACGTCCATCTCCAACCTCGTTATAGTGCTCGAGTTCGTATCCGTCAACCTATACGTGAAATAGCTCTCATTCTCATTATCCGTGAAAGTGAACGTATATATATACGCTTCGGTCATCTCCGGGACGAGCATGAACGCCTGTGTCTTCTCGTCCCAGACGCCGCTACTCCAATACTGGACCGTGTCATTCCACTTGATTACATACTGGCTGGTCCCATCGGGATCGAGCATCAGCGAGTAAAGCCCCGTGGCAGGATCCTCCTTATTCATCCACGCGGTCAGCAACTGATCCTTCTTCGTCTTCTTATTTAACCCGAGCTTCGCACCAGGAAGCCAAGTATGCGTCGGATTATCAAAACTCTGCCAAACCGTCACATTTTTCTCATCCCTCAACACCAAATTCCCGTCATCCAACAACACGGCCATCACCGCAACCCCGTCTGCGTCAGTTGACCAGACGGGGTTTTCGGACGATCCGTTCTCGAACAGGGCTAAGTTCCCGTTCGAGAACTTGAGCTCCGCGATGTTCATGGCTTGCACGGGAGCGTCCCGGTTGGCAACCCAGACGATCGTCTGGGTCTTCACCTTGTTGTACCACATGGAGACGTAGTAGCGGGATGAGTTGGTGTTTGGCTGGTAGAATCCCAGCACGAAGTTGCCGCCCGATGAGACGATGGTGGCGTTGCCGGAGAGGCTTTGATTGGCCGTGATGGTGTTAGTGATTGTGGTGGTTGATATGGTGGAAAGAGATGTGGTCAAGATGAGGCAGAAGAGGAGCAGTGGTGCCATGGTTGATGGCCAGACAAAGAGCTGGTTGGTTGGTATTTTGATGGTGAGCTGCTGGTGAGATGATAATAATGTGGGAAGACTGGGACTTGGATGTATGTATGTGTCTTGTGATAGTGATTGTTGTGAAGGGAACGCATTGTGGGTTGGAAACGCTAAGTGGTTCGTGGATGAGAATGGTTCAACTATCAATGAGGTGTGTATTTTTTGGACTACTTGTATATGTTGAGTAAAATACAATCTAATGTTGTCAGGCTTCAACCTTGAAATGGCCATCATACTCTGTGATTGGTTTTCCAGTAGTTAGATGCTGCATGTTTGAATCACTTTTATATTTTTGATTTTTTTTTCTGAAATTGATAAACAGGAAATAAAAAAATGTTTTTTAGTTCATGTTTTATATGAGTATAATATTTAATTTTTTTATAATAAAATTTTTTTTATTTTACGAAATGATTTGGCTTTTTTCCCGGATGGAATCTCAATGTCGATGCAGGGTATCAAGTTACTAGGTGGTGCGGTCAGCGTGGATCCCGGTTTCATCACCAGTCTCGTCCAAAAACGGGTAGACAAATCAGTGACAGTCATGGAAGCGGTTCATCAACTTCTCGACCCCCAGTGTGAATTACTCTTCTGTACTGTCTAGGCAAAGCTCATCTTTGGGTTACGTACTTGTCCTCCTGAATATTTTCAGGAAGCTGCTGTCGCCTTTGACGCTAAACTTCGGGATTCTCTGGTGAAGATTGTTACATGTGACGGTCCCGACTTTGGCGACATTCAATGGCGGCTCTCGACTTTGCCGTTACATCTCGGTGGCCTTGATGTTTACGCTGCAGCCGATGTAGTCCACTTCGCTTTTGTAGCTTCCAAAGCACAAACGACACGTCTTCAGGATTACATCCTCCGGGCTAACGACAACCTCCTGTTGGACACAATTACACCCACGCACTCATCGCACTCGAACAGACTCTCCGTGGCACCGATCTTTCGTCCTTTGTTGACATACACTCTGTCCTCAAACAACCCCAAAACGTTTTAGCAGAAATGTATTACAAGAAAGTCACTGATGGGATCTTTGCTCGGCCCCTGTCAACTCGAGACCGGCTTGTCATCGCTAGCGCCAAAGCGGAGCACGCAAAGGACTTTCTCCTCGTTGCCTCCATCTCGAGCTTGGGCCTGAAGATGCGCCCGGTCGAGTACAGAGCTGTCTTGAAATACCGCCTGATGGTCCCACTCTTCGCGGAGAACTCGGTCTGCCCTTGCTGTCGCCAACACGTCCTTGACGTTTACGGGGACCACGCTGTGCACTGTGCCAACTCCCCTAGGATAAAAAATCGTCACGACACTATCCGAGATGTCCTATACGACACCTGCCAGAAAGCCGGCATCCAGTCGCGCAAGGAAGCCGAAGTTACATTCTTGTCTGAAGGGGGTCGTCTCCGTCCGACTGATGTGCTATTTTTCAACTGGGAGCAAGGTAGACACAGTTGTGTTGATGTTACATGTGTCTCCCCTATGGCACATCCCAGTGGCGGGAAGGCCGCTGAGGACGCAGTAGTCGGTAAGGTCAAAAAACACGAGGAAGGTTGCCGTTCCAACGAGCACATTTTCATCCCATTCGTCACCGACACTTTTGGCGTCCTTGCCAAAGACGCCGTAACCCTGCTGAACCGCATCTCAACCAACGCAAATGCACCTGCCCCTAACCAGCAATTGCTTTTCATCCGAATCAGGTTTGCCACCCAAAAAGACGTCGCCGCCTCAATTGTAGCGCGGATGGATGACGTCTTTATTTAAATCTTCTTGTAAAAAAAAATATAATTATATATATATATATTGAGTTTTCTTCATTGATTTTTGATTTTGTTATTGGTTTTTATTTTTTTGTATTTTGAGTAATAATATCAAAGAATCCCTTGCTTGCTTAGTAAATGTTGTGATCCTTAGAACCATCATGTGATCATGAAAGTTCTGTATTCATAGATGAAGTCATAGTTAATAAAATCAAATGGGTCTGATTAGTTTAATCGATTGAACCGTGACACGATGATTTGATCGGGTTGATTCATTTAAAAATCGAACAAGGAATCGACATGGGTTGATTTGATCAAAAACCGAACAAAAGCTCGAATGGTTGAACCGATCGAAAAAATTTATTCAGTAAATTTAAAACAATACATACATATTTATATAAGTTATATTTTTATTAATATAAGATTTATAAATATATATTTATAAAAAAATAATATTATAATATTAATAAAAATAACATAATATCAAAATAAATCAACCTCACATTTAATCGATCATTGAATCACTGACCCATTGATCGGGTCGATGTCGAAAAGAAATATGTCTGAAAAGAAATGTGCTCAGAAATGTAGGTAGCCTTGAATTTGGGACCCAAGAATAAGATACGATTGACGGTGTCTAAAGTTACACAATTGACGACTTTCGTGTACTACGTCATCACAAATCAGCACTCAGCTCATATTCGAGGGAGGGAGAAAAGTCCAACGCAAACTTTGACCAGACTTTTCTCGATGGGTGGGATTATTCTATGGAATCAAAGACGAACTTCTATGTTTCTTTAATCTGTCGTTGACAAATATACAGGAATGAGATTCTTGTGTTAAGCACGGCATTAACTTAATGACGCTTTCACATAAGGTTGGCGTGTTCCATCTTAACAGATTATCATGTCTAGAAGTCATGTGATTCATGTTTCTGAACTTTTAAACCAGTTTGACTTGTGTAAAAACTTTTTTTACTATTTAATATCTGAGTGAGTTTTGATTTAATTCAAAAAAAATACAAATTATTATAGTTTTTATAAATTTTATTTTTCATTTATTGATTTGAGATATTTTTCGTCAATTTAAAATCATTCATCTACGGTCGAGATTAGAGAAGGTCCCACGGAGATAAACGAGAAAGAGTGTCCATGGTATTTCTCATAGTTCGATGCCGACTCTTAAATCCCAAGGCCCAAAACCAGGCCCAAGCCACAGCTCCGAATGAACCACCTCCTCAAACCAATGCCGGAAACCGGCAACTCCACTCCAACCACCGAAAGTGGCTTCTTCCTCTTCCTCCATCACCGCTACGTCCCACCTCCTTCTCCAAACCCCCTCAGCCCTGCTCAGACCCAAACCCTCTCCCATTTCCCCTTCCCTTTCCTTCTCCGCCCATTTGGATATTCTAGAACCTTCTAGAACTTATTCCCATCCCTCGCCGCCTCGCCGCATTCTCTTTCGTCGATTCTATATAGAAGCTTCTTCTGCTCTCGTCCCTCGAATGCCGACTAAGATCGCCAAGTCCCGGCGCCGATCGATTACAGGTGATTTAATGGAATTGAATTGTGCCGGTGTGCGATCTAGGGTTTCAGTTATCGTTCTGTGTTTGGAGGTACAGGATTTTGTTGTTGTTGTGGTTGGTGGTGGTGGATGTGAGGGGATGTGTTGGATTTGGTGGATTTTTATTGATTGACTGATGGTGGATGGACAGATCTGTGTTGCAGGAAGATGAGTTTCATGAGCTCGCTGATTCCACGATCCATGATCTACTAGAGAAGTTGGAGGGACTGTTGAAGGATTTGGTGATCATTTTTAGCTTGAATTTCTATGTTTTCTTTGAACGCAAAAATGCTACTCTCAATTTACTTGCAACACTATTTGCAAACTTTTATTTTTGACAAATTTTTAATATTAAAAAAATCAAATCAATCATATTTTGTTATAATATATTTTACTATTTTCTCTTGCAATGGTTAAACTTCGTTATCATTATAGAAATATTCATTCTTCACTATATCACATGGGAAGGAGAGTGCAAAATTCAACACACATATAAAATTTCGCACATTAAAAAGGTTCCAACTAATTTGAGACGGGAGCGTATAAAATTGACATTGACGGTTGCATTCTATCTGAAACATAAGAACAACAACATTTACTCAAAGAAAACATGGTAGATCATGTTGTTCTTTTTTTTTTTTTGGGGGGGGGGGGGGGGGGTAATGAACATTGTAGATTGATGGTTTAGGTTACTTAGTCTCGACTTGTTGCCACAGTTGTCGCAAGATTATTCATGATGATGCGCCCCTTGTGCTCCCAGGAATATGGAAATCGTATCGAGATTGATGGTTTCGACATTGGCTACGGGGTAAGAAGAATGTGACTGCTTTCACAGGTTCACTCTAGATTCTTTATTTATTGGACAGAGTATAATTTATCAATTGTCTAAAGCAATTGTGTCTCATGGTTTGAACGTAGAATCAGGTGCTGACCTTAAAACTAGGTGATCTGGGAACGTATGTTCTGGACAAGCAGACTCCCAATAGGCAGATTTGGTTGTCGTCTCCGGTAAGGTAATCAGTCTCCTCCAGAAGTTCATACCGGCTTTTGTTTTGGCACTCTGATTTCAGATTTATTAATGTTTTGGTATCGTTGATTAGAATGAAAGCAAAGGTGCCTTCTTAGGATGTGCATTTGTTGTTTTGAAAGATGGTAATATGACTTTGTCAAGCCTAGAGAGGGTTGAAGAAGATGGTCCGTGGGATCGAAGTTTTGAGTGCATTCAATTCTTGATACGATGAATTGAACAAGGTATTTGGGAGTGGTCCTCTTGTCTAGGGAAATATGCATACCACTAAAAGGATAGCATAGAGAGTATGGATGAGGATGTAGATGGTGATCCTTAAACTTTTTTTTTTTTCAATGAGTTGCGCAAGTAAATCTTCTTTGCTGCGATTGCTATGGCACTCATTGGTCACTACCATCCGTGAATTCCTTAGTAAAAGATAATATGTTCTTTTCTCTGTTCGAATATAATTTTCAAATGATTATTATTCTATCAGGAATAATATTAGTATTTTATAACGTTTTGACTTTATACGTGTGTCGATCTCAAGTTCTCACTCGATGTTCGAATATAATTTTCAAATGATTATTGTTCAATCAGAAATAGTATTAGTATTTTGCAACGTTTTGACTTTATACGTGTATCGATGTAAACTTTTTTACGCGATCAAACGTAATTTTTTTTATATAAATTTATCGTAAAATAGCAATAGTTGTGTAAGTTGCGTGCTTCAATCTAATACATGTTGCAGGACGATCAGACGTGATTTGATATTAAAATAAGACTTATATTTATGTGTATATAATAATATAAAATATGTATATGTTATAAAATATGTGGGACGAAAGGAGCTTATGGATCAGGCGGCTGTAGAAGAAGAACATCACATATGTACTGTTAGGCATGTCGGAGCGTTGGAATTAGTACTTTTTAAGATTTGGGTTTTTTCTTTTAGGTTGTGTGTTTTTATAATGGGTATATTTTTAAGATGTTTTTTTTATTTGGTTTTTTTAGGGTTGTATTTTTTTAAGGTATGTATTATTCATTCCGTTTCATTCAAATTATAACGGTTTTAACAACGCATGTGTTGTTTTCCTTGTACAGCGGGCGATCCTCATCCCTACGTACATTTGTTATGCATATGTTTTTCGTGAGTTGAGCTCGCAATGATTTTGTCCTAAATATTTTTCATATGGTTCAGTAGTATTTATGTATACGAATTGCGGTAAGATGTTACAACTCTGATTCGATTGGGAGCGAAGCGATCAAGCTTGGGTTTTCCGAAGAAACAAGTGGAATCTATTCAGACTGAGGAAGAGTTGGAGCAGCTTTGCGGCGAACCCATCGGCCTCTCAAGATGGTCGCTAATGTATATAGCTGTGCTGGCGTGATTTCCGGATGTCATCGCTGATGATACACTGTTGTATCGTTATCTGACAAGAACACATCGTGTTTTTGCAGTGTTTATAGGCATTTAGTCCACGAACATAAGAACAACCACCCATGAACTAGAAGCAGTGCTTCATAAGATGAATCCTTTGGATGACGATGTTTGTAGTCAGCGGGGCGCAAGGTTAGCTTGCTGCTATTTGCAGGTGATGCCTATATTTGTCGCAGTGTCTGCTTGGACGCACGTTCTATACTCTTCCACCGACGATGTACTATTTGTGTAAAAAAAAAAGACATCGGGTGCCAACATTAGAGATGAAATGTGACAAAATATGGTCGAGAACTTGACATAAAAAGGCCAAGTTGGTATCAACTACTTCAGATATGCGGAGGACAAAACCATGGAAACTTAACGTAAATGCCAAGACCCAAATTATGCAGAGGATAGAGTAGTTATGAAGATGGTTCAGGTGACATGTTGAGATATGGTAAAATATCTAGAGTTTTTTCTTTTTCTCATTTAATTTTCCTTTACTTTTTAATAAATAGATGGAGTATGAGGGAGGGGAATCGATAACTTCAACGAGAAATCACCCAGTTGGTACAGAATCAAAAGAAGAGAAGTCATTGGCCACACGATATTTCCCCACGTTGTATGGACCATGTCAAAAGGCTCTCAACCACATGATCACAATAGGCCATAATTGGACCTCACAATTATTTCAAGCCACTATTATTACATGTCTTCACCATTAATTAACCTTTTGATTGGTGCAAAAGGCTTTCAGTCATTAAATATTAAAATATCACGATTGTCTCCTGCACCACCACTTCATTTTTTATGCTTAACGAGTTTTAGATCTCATGTACCTAAATTACTCCCGGAAAGAGGTCACTTTGACTCAATCCATCTAAATGACAAATTGGATAAACTCAACATAAAGGAATTATCACTTGGTTAGATCATCTGTTCATGGACATCTTGACATGTGTCGATCCAATTATAACAACATTCGTATCATAGACTCACATATCATATTAAACAGATTGAAGTTTTCATTTATCTCTAATTAGAAAACAATACTATGTACAATGTCATTGCTGACTTTCGTTTTGCATTCCTAATTCAAACCATCTAATCACTGCACTCAAGAGGAAATATCACCTTGATTATCTACGGAAATATTCACGCAAAATTCACTCTCCACCAAGTGAAAACTCAAACGCAACTGAAAACTAGGTGCAAAGAAGGTACAACGATACTTACGGCGATGATTTTGTGTTATCTTTTCCTCTATCTAAATAAATTATTCTCGGCCGGCATTGCCATCACCTCCATCGGCGCCGCCGGTGTCAACTTCTCGCATTATTGTTCGATCGAGAACCGGTGCCGGTCCACTTCGCCGCGACTTAGGTCGGCGATGATTTCCCTGTTATCATCGAACGATCATATTAGAATAAACAGAGAATCTCCAATGGATCAGATTGAATTGAAATCAGAAATCGAAATCGGAAGAAAATCGTACTTGAGAATAGAAATCTGAACAAACACCTTCATCGCGCTTCCGCTTCGAAATCGAAGGCGTCTGGGCATCGCACTCTTCATCCGACGGCGATGAGTCACCGCTTCTCGAAGCACTCGTCGCCGGCGGCGGCGGTGTCAATGATCTCCCCAGCACCACAATTTCAACCTCGTCTCCGTCTCCGATCTCATTCTCACCACTCTCCTCCACCGCTTTTTCTCCAACGCACTTCTCGCAGAGCGAAAACGTCGTCGGAGAAAGCCTCGCACCAGAAGCACACCACGGCGTGGGAGACTGACAGCAGCGGCAGAGGAGACACCTCGAGTGACGAGCCACGAGGAAGTTGGCGGCGTGGACGGCGGCGTCGCATCCCCAGCACAGCCTCGCCTGGTCCGCGTCGCAGCTGATCCTCGCCGGCGATTTGCACAGCTCGCAGTTCATCATTCTCCTCTTGATCATCATTCTCTCTCTACTGTGAAGAAATCACAACGTATAATGAAATGAGAGAGAAAAGTAAATTGATCTTTATTTATCTTTAAATGAAAATAAAGAGAAAAAAATCTGTCCTTACATTTCGGTTTTATTACGGAAGTACTACTACAATAATCACTGTAAACAAATTTTTACCGAGGGGCAAAAAGGACAATTCACAACAGCTGAGTTTTTCTTGCCCAAGGAACCGTGAGGGATGTACACACGTGTCGAGGTTTGAGAGAGGGGAGGGACGAAGCGGTTGAGGGGAGAGGCCGATATTTTGATGCCGACGTGGAGGGGTGACGTGGCGATGGAGAGATATGATTGGGTGAGGTGATATGGGGGAGGTGAGGGGTTGGGAGAGATGGGCGTGGGGTTGGTTGACGTGGATTGGGGCGGTGAAGCCGACAGAGGCGCCGGGAATCTCGGTGGCTGTTGAAACTGACTAGTGGTGCAGATGCTTTACCATGACATTGTACAAGGCCTGTGGAGGAGGCCACTTGTGGTATTTCTGTTAATCTCCGTCTCATTTCAATGATAATTTGCATTTCGTCCGTCTAAAGAAAAATTATGTTATTTTGATAGAAAATATATGATAATAAAATATTTGATTAATATTATAAATATTTAAATATTATTTTTTATATGTTATCGTAAAATATTAATGATAATAAACGTTACGTATTTTCATATATTTTAAAAAAATTACATTATTTAAATCGAGATTAAAAAAATTAAATCGTATCGATTAAATGAGTAACGAAATTTTTAGAATTATGTGTTAAATAATAATAAAAAAACGTTATAATAATTATGAGAGGCAATAATATATTTTGAATTTATAAGAAATAGTCTCAATTAGATTGCAATTATTTGTTCTAATACGATAATTTGTATATCATATAAAGGCATCAGATAAAAATATATACTCCATCCGTCTCAAATAAACTACTAAAAATTAACTTAGTATGATTATTAATCAAAACATTTTTTATTGTATTGAACATGTCATTGTGTGATGATGAGTAAAAATGAGCAAGACTTGTGAGTGGTAGAGAAAGAAAAGATAATGATAAAAAAAAATGATATAATAGAAAATAAGAATAGTTTGGATATTTATATATCCAAAAATATCTATTTTAAAAATGTTATAGTTCATATATGATGAAAAAAGTACGTAGCTCTCTCCTCGAATGTCTTTAATCGTCGTATAGCCTCCTCGAACGACATCGTCTCAATATCGTAAAATTGTTCGATCCCGGCAACGACTGTGAAGTACTAATCAGGTACATAGTCGAGTAATTTCTTGACGAGTGCAGCATCGTTAAAATCTGCACCATGGTTGGAAAATCGGCTAGACATGCAACTGAGTTTTCTGACGAACTCGTCAATTGACTCCGGCTCCTTCATCCGCAACGCGTCAAATTCACTTTTCAATGTCTGCAATCGAGCCTGCTTTACTCGATCGGCACCGAGGTACCTTGTCTTCAAGTTTTCCCAAATTTCTTTCGATGTCTTCTTCTTTGCAATCTGAAGATGAACATCTTTGGGAATTGGCTGGAGTATATAGGCACGCGCCTTCTTATCTTTTCTAGGATTGACTTCATCTTCCTCCGCTGGTTCGATCGCCTCCCATACTTCCTCAGCATCGGATTGCCTTCATTTTTATTGTCCATACCGTATAATTTGAGGAGTTCAGCATCGGAAAATTAAACGACATTCCGCCGCTCTTTTTTTACGTTTGTTAGGGAATAATTGACATTTTTTTGAAAAACAATATCTCTTAATTACGAAAATGCCCCTTGACCACGTATAAAAGGCTTCTTTTTTTTTTCTCTCTTTTGCTCACAATGGCCGCCTCCCCTCTTCTTTTTTTTTCCCTGCTCCTGTTCTTCTTCTTCCTTACTCCACCACCAACTTTCTCTTATACACCCAAATATTTCGGATTAAGAGACAACAAAGAAACGAACCGATCTCTTATCGTGTTTGTTCGTCTTTGGTGGCATCGTTTGTTCGCCTCTGCGATGGTGCGGTTGGCCGGATCCGGGCTGCCTTGACTTGGACAGCGGCTGTGGATTGAAGTTTGCTTATGGCGGTGGTGGTCGGATCGTCGTGGAGCTCTGATACCAAATGTAAGTTTGATACAAAGAGATTGGTGGGTAAAACCCTTTTCTGAGTTTTGTTTTATTGAAGATTGAGGTGCATTGATACATTGAATTACTAATCTATTTATAGAGCTAAATCAATGAATTATAAAACACGTTTTTGGTCAACAAATGTGAAAATTCAATGGCGGCCGGTGAAATGATAATGGCTGCTGGAAAAAAACGCGTTCTTTATTTTTGGTCAATATTAGTGGCCAACAAGAGATACTGCGGGGGAATGGGAAGAAAGGAAGAGTGATCGTGGCTTGTACGTGCGTGGGGAGGTCGCTTGGGATCTCCCGGACTGCTAACTGGACGACTACGCAGTGTGGCAGGCGAGCTAGTGGCGCGGCGACGAACGGCGAACAGTTTGACGTTTCGAGAAGGAAGGTGAAGAAAAGAGATGCTGTGGCGGGGTTGTTCTACGTGACAATCTCCGACGGCTCTGGTGGAGCGTTTTGGAATCGAGAGTGGTTGCAGGTGGTGATGGGGGTGGTTATGGTGGCCGGTTACGCCCATGGCCATGGTGGCAAGACGGCGAAGGGATGACTGCGGCGGGTGTCTGCGTGGCGGTCTCCGGCTGGTCTTCCGCTAGCCGGCGACTGGTGAGCGTGGTGGTGGTGAGGTTGGAAATGCTGGGTGATGGCGACGGTGATGGTGAAGGGGGTGGGTGGACGTTGACGGTGAAGTGAGTGGTGATGGAGAGGGGAAATGACGGGGAAGGAAGAAAAAAAGAGATTGGGTCTGGGAAATTTTAAACACATGGATGCCACGTGTTTTTAATTAAAGGATAATTTTTATTTTTTTATAATATTTAATAATAAATATCTTTTAAATTAGCGTTTATCTAATAAAATTATCTATCACTTAATTATCGTCCAATCTCATTAATTCAGTTCATTTGATAAGTTTTAACGTTCGTACATTCAAATTAAATCATAATAACAAACGTTATATTATCGTTAATTTTTATTAATCATTTTTAACGTTCTAACGTTAATAATTATAATTATAACGTCGAGTGTTATATTGACGTTAATTTTCATCGTTTCTAATAAACGTTCTTATGTTAATAAATTATATTCGTATCGATACATATTTATTAATATTATTTTTCGTCGTTTCGAAAATATTTTACGAACGTTAAATATTCTACGAATAATAATTCCCCCACATGTATACAAAATTTTTATATTTATATATAAATTTTAATTAATATAATTTCTCGGGTATTATATTATTTCCTTCCTCGTAAAAAGATTGTAATTTTTTTACTAGAGATGCATGATGATAAAAGCATTGACTGATGTTGGGGGATGGTCAAACATTATTTTTTTGAGAAAATATCGTGAAATATTAATGATAATAAACATCATTAACTATAATTATGGACCATTAGAAAATATAAATTGTGTAAATTTACATGCGTAATGATGCCTCTCAAATTGTATATTGAATAGTACAATGAGAGAGAAATATTGTAATAATTATTGGACGAAAATAGTATTATAACGTACTTTATTTTTTATAATAAATAGTACTTTTTTTCCAAAACTAAATGTTATAATTGATCCGTTATGATAATTTATATGAATTTTAAATTTATATAGATTTGAGAGAAAAAACATATTTTTTAAGTGATAATAAGATTTATTATAGTAGTTAAAAGAGAAGTTATGGAAATATACTGTTTGATATTTTTAATGTTAAGAAAACATTATATTCTATCTGTCCCAATTTAATTATAAAATATTCGTATTTTATATTATCATATATGTATGAATATAAATCTTTTTTTCATATTAAATCACATCTGATCGTTTCGCAATAATTGAAGTGCGTAATTTATAAAATCATTGATATTTCACGATAAATTTAGAAAGAAAAAAAAAACTACGTTTAATTGTCGTTATATAAATATCAAATTTCATTGATACGCATGTCTGATTAAAATATTATAATTTTATAAAACAAAAAAAAATATTTAGTTCAAGACGTCCCTGAAAAACAAAAAACTATTCATTATAAAATTAAGAGAGTAAAAATCTGATTTAAAATTTTAATGAATATGTGAATGTCCTTAGCGTCAGGGTAATACGTCGAATACGCGTTGTAAAATTTGGCATCACTGTCGCCCCCAATCTCCACTCCGACCACCGATCCACCGTCAAAGTCCTCCGCCCAATAATCCCACCACCACCACCGCCATGGACAAACACGTCCACTCCTTCCTCACAAAACTCTCCATCCTCCTCGCCAGCATCTCCACCCTCCTCCTCTTCCACCTCCTCCTCTCACCACCCCCACCCTGCCCCTCCCCCTCCTCTCCTTTCCCCAAATCCACCTGTGACGTCACTCACCGCCACCGCACCAACACCTCCACCCTCGCCCGCCGCCTCCACTCCACCGCCGCGTGGATCCACAGGACTCACTCCTTCACCTCTCTCTTCTCAAGCCTCAACTTCCTCTCCAATGACTCCAAGGTCCTGATCATGCTCGCTGGTGCTGGACACGAGGTGATGGCGATGAATGAGGTCGGGATCGAGGACGTGATCGGGATCGATGTGGTGGAATCGGAGCCGTTGGTGAGGAGAGGCGATGTGTATGAGTTGCCGTTTTTTGATGCTGTGTTTGATGTGGTGTGGACGAGTGGATTGGAGGTCGTGCTGTGGCCGGTGAGGTTTGTGAGGGAGATGGAGAGAGTTGTTGGGGGAATGTGTGTGTTGTTGGTGGAGGAGAGGGGAGAGGAGGAGGGGGTGAGGGAGGTTGTGAGGTTGTTTCGGAGAGGGAGGTTGGTTGAGGCGAGGAGTGTCGTGTTCGAAGGGGAGAGGATGATGATGATCGTGGTTAGGGTTGGGAGGTGATTGACGGATTCGTTCGAGGATTGCATCATTGTGAAGTGTTATGATGAAGATGTTAATATGATTGGCTCGTGGATTGATTGATTGTTTGTGATGTGCATTGGTCGATGGGAGAAATGTGTCGTTTGAGGAGGCAAGGTTGACGAGGATTGTGGTTAGGATCGGGAGGTGAGACAAGTAAAGGGATTGTGATGGATAAATATGATTCGTATTTGTTAGTGTAGAAACATGAGATTCATTCTGAATGCAATTGGCGAGGGAAGGAGTAGAAAATGGATTATGGATGTAGACACAAGTTTTTGTATGTGATTTATGTTTGTTGTACGTTGCTTCGATAAAGATGCGAACACAATTGATTTGCAATGTAATTGGCAAATTTTGTTTGTTGATTGATGTTGCGAAGAAGAGACCGAAAGAAAGAAATGTGAATAATATTGATGTCGGTTCTTGGTATGAGTGGTTTACTTTTGTTTAAAGTTTATTTGATGATTTGCTTGATTAACTTGCAATGTGCATTGGTGAATTTTGTTTGTTGATTCTGCTATGCCATTGTGCTTATGTGTTTGTTGATCTTATATGCCATAGTCGATTGAGTTTGAGGTTCAAAAGGAGAGGATGAATAAAAGAAAGAGAATGAGTTGTTGATTATGGATCCGATGATCAAGTTTTGAGAGAAGCATTATCCTGATCTATCTTCATAGTTGAAAAACTCCAGAGTTGATAACTCCACTTCACATTGTTCCGCCTTAAATGAACACTTCATCTTGAAGAACTTCTTATTGGTTACCTTGTTCTGAAGTCGCTTGAGAGTCGAGGCTAGCTTCCTGAAGACGCTTGAGAGTCGAGGCTAGCTTCCTGAAGATCGATGTCATGATCTTTACTGTCTTGGCTATGTTGATTCCTTGCATCCTGAAGCACTTATTTTTCATTTGAGGAAGTTTTTCAGCATGAACAAGTTGTATGCTGCATCAGACCTGCCTTCTTCTCTCAACCACTTCAGTCATACCCTTCTCTTCATTGACAACCATGTTTTTCTTCCATTTTGCATGGTTCTTCCTTCTAGGGTGCACATTGCAGCCTCTTGTTCGCTATCCTTGCAAGAAGCATGGCGATGAGCAGGTAGATCAATGTAATCCACATCCAATGTTGTTCCCCTCAGTTGATTATCAGATGGACTTACCGGAGTTCACTAGAATCAGGTCCTGGTTAGATCTTGTAGCTCGGATACCAATTGTCGCAATCTCGATATGTCTTTGTCTATTAATTAGATCCCGTTGCTCCATGCTTTTAGAGGTCAGATGCAGAATGATGAGAAATCACATTCTGATTGTAATAGATAGATGCTCTTGCTAAAGTGAGAGCTGCTCTTATTTCTTGCAGTATCTCCTTCTATCTATTGTGCTATCAGCCTAACAGTTATCATCCTTCCGGAAAAATCCATATTAGAGCTCTTTACAAGTTTTGAGTCATGTCATGCCACAAATTTACTAGGATTAAGGTACCTGTAATAACCCGAAGTTCTCAATTTATTTTATTGTTAGTAAGATGATAAATATGCTCAAAATACTGAGATGCGTAGATAGGAATCCGGACATGAGATGTTGCTTCGTTCAAGAACATCGCGTACCATGCTCCTTCGTCAAATTTGTTCCGAGCATCTGGTAACATAATGCTAACTAAGGTCGTACATCAAGATAAAACCAAATGTACCTATTAACACAAACATATCATGACCAAAAAAATTAACATGTAATGGTCCAAAACCAACTTTGAACCTGTGAGACTGACCAGACGCCATTATTTGGCAGCTTTGAATCTAGCTGGGGCAGCCTCGAATCCGGCTTGCCATCAGTGTTTGCTTACAGCGACTCAAAAAGCCAAACATCCCAATTAAGCGCTTTCCTGGTTTGGTTGGTCCTCACAACCTGGCGCTTTCCTGTTCCAGCCAATTGCTTATTTGCTTCCTATTTTCGAATTGATTCCACCATAGCTAGCTGCAGTCTCCACCACCATCGTCGTCACCGCCACCCACGACCACCATATTGCTGTCAGTTCCGGTGTTACTCAACTTAAATTTTTTGCCAAAAGACGAAAGAATTTAACTATCTTTGGCCTCAGAAACACCCAACACCAACAAAAATATGACCGTTGGTTATATTGACAGCTTATTCGCTCCGTTGTGTAATCCAGGGTTCATGCAATGATAAGAAATAATTTATCTAATGATAAGCCATGATTTTCTGAAACCATGTGGTTACATCTATAAAAAACATCAGAAAATAATCTCTATCATATTGGAATAGGTACAGACAACTGGAATCCTATTATGTTTTTCCAAATACCCATGGAGGGAATTCAATCATCCCTAAAGTTTACACAGAATGCAAGATTCTTTAACCTCCCAGTAATGACACCATTCAATCCAGGATTTAAACACCATAATAGGACATCAAGCTAGAAACACACCCAAAATCCTGACTGATTTGTATCATCACCTCATATTACATGTGATCATCTTTCTTCCATGTACCTCCCCAGAATACTATACATCGTGGTACTAATCGTGTAACCTCGTCCCAAACAAAACCAAAAAAAGAACCAAAAAATATTTCTAAGGCAAGTCATATCCTTTCAAAGCAGCATTGTTTCTTTGCCGAGTAGCTCTGATGTAGAAATACACAACAGCCAAACACACACTAATCAGACCACCTATGATCACACCGCCGCCAATCTCCGACTTGTCATACGGCCGATGTCTCAACAACATTTTCCTGCTCGACGGGCCTTCACCAACGTCGCTTCTTAAGTATTCTGGAGGATTCGACAAAGGGAAATCCAACTGTCTCTCGACGACGATCCTGCCATCATCCGACACCAGTGCTGATGATCGCACGATCAACATGTTCATGGTTATGGTTAGACAGATTACAACTAGTACGAGTAATCTGTCCATTTATAAGAGATGGATTGGTATCAGAGTGCGGCGTTGCACGGAAGTGAGCCAGGGGTTTGGATGGGAGGAAGGTGTAGGGAAATTTTATTAGGTGTTTGGGTGGATTTGGATGTGATTATATAGGGAGGAGAGTGCGTGTAAGGTGTATTTGTTTGGGGACGAATGTGTGTGCCTTTGGGGTGAAAATACGGGAAAGGGTCATTGTCCACGAATTTTACCGTTGGATGGTACCGAGGATGTAGGCCAAGGTCTATATGGGAATGGGAAACTATGATACGATCAACTTCTATGTTTGAAATAAGATGGCTCATTCATAAGTAATTCAATAGGATGATTCTTTTTTCAACTGAGATCCTTTCATCTTAATTGTTTATTTTTTTTATATTCTGATTAAATATTAATTAATTAAAAAAATAATGAATTGTAAAAAAAATTAATTCGATAGACTTTATTGGTAAGTCGATATATTTTGATTGAATTTTAAGAAATAAATATTTAATTCAAAAATCTATCAAACTTACTATTAATATTAAGCATAATTTTTACAATTAATGAAAATAAATGAAAATATTTTTTTATTTATAGAATCTTTTACAAACAAGATAATTCAAATCTAATATTATTCTATCACAACTATATGAGTTAAAAAAGATATCATCTCTCTTTTATCAAAGTACTAATTTTATTTTATTTTTATTGCACGGATGGATAGATTAATTTGATTCAACAAATAAACTTTTAAGATTTGATATTCCGATCAAATATGGGATTCTGCAAGTAATCTTTTTTAGGTCTGACAAGTACAGTGATTCATTCACTGATTCCTAGGTTCGATTCTTCATGTAAATTGCTTCATTACAGTTTGAACTTCAGATGAAGTTAACTACTCCTGTAACGGATTTTGACATGAAAGTCGGCACACAATTTCTTGATGAAGGCCTTATAATGACATAGTGACGGTGAAATTTACCATCTATGAACTCGTGTTCAATAAAATAGTTCCGTGTAAGGACATTAGTCGTAGAGTCTAATCGTAATTACAACGAGACAATGCAAATGCAATTGTCTATCTTCGTATTATCGACTTATCGTCAATTCGTCATCAGATTGCCACTGAATACATCCTTCTGATCAAACATCAAGTGAAAGATGACAGCTCAAATTTGATGAAATGTGGACCAAATATAGTTATAGTTATAGTTATACATGCATGGGTCTGGTAACGGGTCCAGATCATTGTGGAATAGTTAAGACCATGCATATGCATTGGTTGGCAATTTCGAACAATTAATTCGATTTTTAATAATTGCATATGCATTTTGAATGTCGACCGGCATATGCTAGTTGATTCGTTTAAAATTGAGATGTACTCCTCTTTGTGACTAGATTTTGCTAATCATTCCATCGTATTTATAAAGATATATGTCATATGATTCTATGATCTAGCTGCTCATAAACCACACAATTCATAAGTTCATCTCAATAACTTGGATCGCATATATCATTGAATATCGTCAAGTATAAGATTTACAAAGGATTGCTTATTACTAAATTGCTTATCCTTTGACTCTTCAACAGAAGAGAATATAAGAGAATAGAACTTGATTATTTGACTGTTTTATTGAATCTTGGTATATTTATTATATAAAAATCAAATTTTCAATTAATTTTGATCAATTTTTAAAAAATAAAAAATCATAGAAGATTTTTATAAAGAGGTACTCATTATGTCTCTAAAAAACTATTTACTTCCTTGCTGTGTAGTCATGCACGGCTATTTTTTTTTCTTTTCTTTTTTTTTCTTAGAAAAAATGTTTGAATTGCATTCTGTGTTTATAGCAAACAAAATTGACCGTTAGGCCAAAACTGTCGCTCTCAAGTCTCTCCTTAGAAAAAGCCTTTTGCACGATCTTCAATTTATATCAATTTAATCCTTTGACTCTTTATTCACGAGTTCTTCGAGCTCTCCTCCACGAGTTGATGGGCAATAATAAATATTTGAACGATGCAACATAAAGTCAAGTTATCATATAAGCCTTGCGTAGACTTTGATAAAACAGAGAACATATCTCGATATTTGAAGGCAGGAGGACGATTAAATGATCGCAATAACGTAACAGAATCTTTAGAAAGATGCACGCATGGTCCTAAGTCTAAGAGTAGGAGCTTGAATTGCATAAGATCGCAAGTGCATGAGCAGCTTCCTTTATACCTTTGCATTAACGTTGTAGCATGTGAACTGGACCGTTAACACTTTCACGTTAAAAAAAAGGTCAAATTTCGATTGCACGCTTTAAACTTTGTATCGACTTTCTTATTTAGGTTGGTCTACAGGATACTGACTAGGGACAATGCATACAATACTAGCTACTTGTTAGGTTCATAGCCATCTCTTTACTGTCGATAGAGGAAGTCACACGATATCATTTGGTTCCATCTTTTATGTCTACTTATATATGATACAGCCAGAGATTTTACGGAATTGAACTAACTTTACGGAATTGAGCCATAGGGAAATCCACGTTAAGCTTTTGGTTGCCTCCTTAAGACGAAGATCCTGTCCACTAAATCGACCGGCAAGGCATAGGCAGGATCAATGGGCTTCACTCCTGGATACTCTAGAAGGGAAAGTCCTGCATTAACACCAAGAAAAAGATGACTTCATTCAATATTAGATGCTTCTGCTTTGTGGATTAGAGTTCAGAACAAATAAGCTACAATTAACATAGTAACTTTAATTCATAATTGAAGGAAACCATAGAGACGTAATGCCGAAGGGGTAAGAAGACGCTCTTGGAGATCAGTAATTGAAGGAAGCTTTCTATATTTTATTTTCACTAACTTCAATCAATATGACAACTACAAAGGTTATAAGGTAAGAAACTAATCATTCTGGCACTACCTGCAATACCGAAATAAGTGTGAAATACATCGACGGCATCATCTGGCCTGTCTGAAATTCCTCCCTTCTCCAAATCCTGGCAACCAAAAATCATCACATGCATCATCAAAGCAACAATAAGTATCGCAATAGGGATGGAGATTATAAGCATGGAGTAGCAGTAACCTGGCAATCTAAGATAAACTTGATAAGCTTATTCTTGTCGATCCAGTGAACTCTGTCTATTATTATCAGGCTGGAAAGCACCCACCATGAGTAACAGACCTAGCAAGCACCATAGACATAGATAGATGAGACAACTGAAGGCAATCGCCAGACAGCTTTTGTGAAGCACGAGGCTTACATCTGGAAGTTTTTCAGGGCGACCATTTAAGCCCCCTGACTTGTTATCTTGGCGCTCACATAACCACCAACCAAGTCTGTCCCGGTCGACATGATGCAAGGAACCGGTTATAGCAAGAGCAGCCACACAGCAAAATACTGCAGAAAATGATATAATAAAATTACTAATTTGTTCTGCTTGTGACACCAATATACAACTCCCAGGAATAATCTAGAGAATTCATGGAAACATACTTTGCCCTGCATGAGACTCTGCACCAGGAGTACATCCAAATCCACCATCCATATTTTTGCAGCTGACTATGTAGTTGACTGCTTTCTCGACGTTTATTCTGTCCAACTGATGCAACAGCGAGAGAGCACATATTGCAATATAAGAGAATCTACAAAAGAAGTGGAAAGATCGAGCTGATCAAAGGACTGGACGACATATTCAACCACCAACAAGCAAGAAACTATATGTTTCTAAACTGATAAAGGCTATACATAAAATAAAAAAGGAACCTTGTATCAACTTCACCCCATATGTCACCTGAAAAGGATCCATCCTCATTCTGCAAACTAGCAATATCTGATTTCCAAGGTCAAGGATAATAAAGAAAGAACTTTTGTCACTAAGTTACATTTTAGTTCACCAAGATGAAACCAGCAATGCAATGCTTAAAAAACATAAGCAGATCAACCAAGATAAAGGATGCAAGCGGTTTTGCCTCCAGCAATGATATATGCTATCTACCAACTTAACAAGGATACAACTCGCAACCTTGTCGACGTCAAGAACATATATCTTATCAAAAAGTGCCAAGACTTGCACGGCACTGAGCGTATACAGTATATGAGGATCATGCCCAACATTACCACCAAATCCACCTGCACCAACAAAACATCATCTTCACACCTCAATACAGCACAAAGTATTCAACCATCTAGACATCGCACCGAATTCCCATATCATCAACACTGACTCAAAAACCCCGAGTCTTCATCGACGACTCACCAGATTCATGCTGACACTCCATGATCCAAGAAACCACCTCCGCCTCATCAACAACCCCAAGCTTCCCCAACAGATCGAGCGTCGTCAATCCCCAATACGCCCCGTTCATCCTCAGATGCTCCATCAACTGAGCCTCGTAACTATCCTTCTTCTGATCACACAATTCAACAAAACCCTAATCAAATCCCCAAATCACAAAATCCCAGCACCCAAAGCAGAAGCAACGATAGTTCCAAAATTCCAAACCTTTTCAACTGCTAGTATGTATCTGACGTGCTTCTCCGCCGCCAACTCCCCCATTGTACCAAATCAACGCCGCCGCCGCCGCCGCCGCCGATGACAACTGAAGAGGGATCAAAATTAGGGGAAAATGAGTGAATGAATGATGATGAGTGATTTCAATATGAAATGATAGAAAGCTGTGATGACAATTAGGAGGGTGAATTGGGGTGGAGAAAAGGGGTTGATCTGGGGGCGGCGGCGAAATGAGAGTAGGAAGAAGTTGACGCTGGCAGTTTTTCTTTTCTGCAACTCACACAATAATTATTTAAACAAAAATATAAAACAAATCCAGTTACAATTCAGGTATATGAAATTACATAAAAATTTAATATATATAATTTTATATTTAATTAGTGATATTTATCCTGAGACCAATGGAATATTTGAAAATACGATTGGGCTTGATCTGTGGATTAGGCCTTGAGTAGATAATATTTGGGTTTTTTGATCGATTGGGCCTGATCCGATAATGGTGGATTGGGCCTAACCAGATAATTTTTTGTGTGTGGTAGATTGGGCCTGACCAATTAATGGGTCATCTGTGTGATGTTTGAGCTCTTGGACCTAAACGAAGGAGCTCGAATAACTCTTCGAAGGTTTTGATCTTTCGAAAGATGGAACCTTGACGAGAGGTTAAAGGCTATTGGGCCTGGGCCTAAAATATCTAAGACCCGATTATAGTTTTCAGAACCGTATTAAAAGCCGTGAAGATAATATTATAAAAAAAACCGTGAAAATAATCTTATTTTTTAAAAAAAAAATTTCATAAAATTTTATTTTTTTATTTTCGGATTCGAATGAAGTAAAATTGATTTTAACGAAATCAATTACAAAAAATGATTTCACTTTGATTCGAGTTTTGCGTGTAATGATGAGAACAACGGTCTATGTTCTTTCGGATCTGTGTTGGTGCACCTGGTAGTATCGAAATATTTTACCAATTCTTTTGTTTGTGAAGATGATGGTTTCAAGAAATATCGAAGTCGTCGTCTACATAAATTGTCTAAGATATTATGTTTTTCTACATTCAAACAACTTCTGTTAGATCTCAACTATAAAAAATTCCTCGTTATAGTTCTCTTTATAGGAGGTGAGATATTTATGCGTTTATAAACTTGTCCAAATCCTTCTATGACTCAGGATCCATTTGATAAAACTGAAAAAAAAAATAAAAATTTAGATACTTATAACTAAAATTCAAAAGTTATAACTTAATTGTATTTTTTAAATAAGCAGGTGTGTTTGGTAAGGATGAAATTGTTGTTTACTTCTCAAGTAGTGGAAATTATCAAAATAGGCTCAAGACTAGGGCCATAAATAAGATGAACTCGTTCGCAAGTCTGTTAGGCTCGATTTAATAAAAACTTGGCTCAAATATCATGTATAAAGCTTGTTAATCAAATTTGAATTTGATTTTAGGTTTGTGGAATTAAATGAGACAACCCTGAACTATCTACGATTTGGCTTGATAGGCTCACGAGTCGGTTCATTTATAAAGCTCATCAAGTCAGCTCGACTATAGATTATTTAAAACTCAAATTTATATGTATATATAAATAATTTATTTTTCATAAATATATATAATATTCAAGAGGCATATAAAATTCTCATGATACATTTTTAATTTTTCTAAAAACTATTATATCTTTATATATATTAATAGAATTACTATTAAGTGATTGTGTGTCCAAATAAAATGATTTTTTCAATTCAACGTCAATTGACATATTAACTTTTATTTTCAATATCAATTTAAATTTTAAGATAGTGATTTTAATAATAATTTTTAAATTTAAATTTTAAAGATATTGTGACTTATTCATAAAAAATTTGGCTCACCTCGAGCTCGATTAGACTCGAATGAGTATATGAGGCGAACCAAATCGAGCCCAAACCTAATTATTTATGAAACAAGGTTGATAATCTTGATTCGATTGGATTCAAATCAAACCTGAACTCAAATCCAAATCTAATCAAATCCTAAATGAACCGAGCTCAAATTATGCACGATTCGATTTGATTTCACTTATTTACAACACTGCTCAAAAGGTGGAGGAGGGGGAATGGATAAAGTCAGGGGTATTTGATGTTATTATCAGTTGATTACTCAAGGAGAGAGAAGTAATTTGTTTGGTCAACAAATGGAGTAAAAACCAGCGGACTGTGAAAAGTCCTTTTTCTCCTTAACACAATCCTTGTTTTTTTCACTTCAAGCCAATACAAGTGGGTCTCAGCAAATACAAAACCATCACGCCGGGCCCAAAATAAGCAGTGTTGATCAGCTGATTGTGTTAACAAATTATAACGCCTCCAAATCTGATTTGTCCGATTCGCGAGTTTATGTTATTACAAATCCAATCCATAATAAAATAAAATAACACAAAAGGATTTGTAGGTATAAAAGTTATGAGAAACTATCAAAATAATAACATTATAGGCTCGGACATTATAGGCTCGGATGATATTATACAAACTTAAATTTCTTTATATTACCTCACAAATACAATGTCCAATCGTCTACAAGTGATTCTCAACCAAGTTATTTCATGTAGCATTTATTAAATATTGAACAGTGAGTTAATTAACTAAATGTTTAGAATTTCACTTTAGTACTTCGATATCGTCCTATGGTAGATTTACAAATAAAATACATAATCCATGAGCTAAAAGCTTAGCAAAAAAAAAAAATATATATTCGATACCGAATAGATTAGAGTTCAAATGCAACAAATGCAGAATTCAGAAAAAAACAACAAAAACAAAACATCAATCAAACCCATTCCTAAAACTAAATTACTATAACTCAAACAAATAGATTAGAGTTTTCAATCACTAAAAACGATGAAGGAATAATGGTCTTGTAATTAAGGTTTTCAAAATGATCGAAAACATATTTTAGATGAAATTGAAAGATTTGAGATATTTTCTGGATGAAAATCAGTTAATTTGTGTATGTAAGATCACATGGGAGTGATTAGAAATAAATTTGATGAGTTTTGATTAAGATTTGATGAATTTAAGAATTTTGGTTGCACATATGGTTGTTTGTTTTGGTGAAAATACAAATTATATCAAATGAGAATTATTTCTCCGGATTATTTGTTTTGGACAATATTTTGAAAAATATGTATCCTAAAGGAATTTTCTGAAGTTTTTTTCTCTAGGTGTATTGAAAACTCAATTAATACATATTTCATCATTTATTTTGTCTTCCTCACCTTTCATTTTCATCTTCTAATCTATACATAATATTAACATATAATAAACTTAAACTCATTGATGCATTTTATTAACAAACCCATTTGCAATCCACTTCATTATGATTTGATAGCTCTCATATAAAAGAAATTACGTTGTCACATATATCATCAAATCATAAATAATTCAGATGTTTTATTTGATATATCTAAAGTTTTTTTTCATAAGACTATACATGGATAATCAACACAATTACTTATGATATATATGAACATCTTTATAAAAATTAATAATGATTAAAGAAACCATTATATGACAACACAAGAACATCAATATTCTGATTTAAATATGTGATATTATAATTTCCATGTCACAGATCGGGGTCTCATTGGAGTAGTGCATAACTCGTTTGTCCATCCGTGTAGTTATGCACGGGACAACGCAAATAGATTCGATAATTATGAGTTTGTAGAGATGTTAGACACTGAGAACAAACTTAGAATTTAATGTGATTTAAAATACTTTATTGAAAGATATGTATTTCATAAGATATATTTAGATTTATTTCAATTTTATTTGATATTTATTTCTTCATAAAAAATAATCCTGTTACTATTTTATTGATATCCCATCAGAATTTTAAGGGTGAAAATGAAAAATTTGATAAATATTGTTTACTCCGATTTTAACATGAATTATTATGACTGATCATATCTTAAAAAAAAAAAGATCAAATCTAAGAATATCCAACCAAATTATAGATAACTTATTCATTTAGTAAAAAAATTAAATATTAACAAAAAAAATTAAATCTATTAATATTCGATCAAGATACAAACTCAATCACCTTCGTTTAATATATACTTCTTTGTCCCAAAATTTTTACAACTTGATATATTTTGCCATCTAATTTAATACTATAAAATATTATTTTAATAAAACAAATATAAAACACTAATAATATATTAAAATTTATAATCTAATCTTGAATTAATAGAAGATTTTTTTAACATAAGAACGGAATACTGTTGAATATGTTGGTCGTGGAAATTATGGCAAGCAGGGCGCAATAGATATTCTTTTTTCTACCAGCGGCAATTCAACACCCGGGCTGCATATTATCCCTACACCGATTTCACCCAATCAATAGAAACACAAGTCCACGTCTCTCATCTCCCTCAAAAAATCCTTCCACCTCTCTTCTTTCTCGCTTCACCATCGACGACGACGGGGATCTCCAAAATTCCTCTTCACAGCTCCAAAAATTTCCCAAACACAAATCCATAAAACCTTTCGTCCAAATCACAGCACAAACCCTAATTCCCAAATCACAATCACAAAATCGAAATTCATCTTTGATTTTGGCGTGCTATCCAACATCTCGATGTAGTTTATCCTCTTCGCACTCTGTTAAATTCATCGATTGATTGAACTTTGTTTCGATCCGGGTTCAGAGAGTCGATTCGATTCGATTCGCGGTCTCCATTGTGAATTGGGAGGGGAGTGATTAGTTTGGGATTTGGAACCCTAGGATTTGGGGATTGTGAATTTAGGGTTTGGTGGGGGAGAATTGGAGGGGGGGGGGAATTGTGGATATGAGTATAGAGAGTCCCGGGGGAGTGGACAATTAGGGTTTTCAGGGACTCGAAGAGGAGAGGAGAGTTGTAGATTTCCATGGGTGATGGAGGGGTTGCATGTATACCAGCGCATGATATCATGGTGAAGTTCCCCGTGGTTTCAGATTCGTTTTGCTGCGGTGGCGGTGGCGGCAGCAGCAATGTGAATAATAATAATAATAATAGTAGTAGTAATAGTAACAATGAGAGCAATGGGAAGTTTGAGGCGAAGCCGAAGCGGATGAAGCTCAAGAGGGATGCGTTTTTCAAGAAGGAGGAGCCGCCGGTTATTGTCAAGAAAGATGAGGTTGGTGGGCAGGCGGGGGAGCATGAGGAGGTGGAAGAAGGCGAGCTCGGAACTATGATTTCGCCAAAGAAAGAGATGCCTAGCAGTGATGGGCCGAGTACAGTGGAGAAGGTGTTGAAGGGTGGGAGTGAGAAGGGTGAAGTTGATGCAGTGAAGGAGAAAAAAGTGGAACAGATGAATGGCGAGGTTTGTCCTGCAAAAAAGCAGAAAGTTAAAGCGAAGAAGAAGGGGAAAACCAGCTCTGGGAGTTTGAGGAGTGATGCTGTTATGAGGAGGGAACGGAGTCCTGAAATTTCATGGAGGCGAGAAAGAAGTCCTGATTTCGTTCCTAGGAGGAAAAGGAGTCCTGATTTTTCTTGGAGGCGGGAACGAAGTCCTAGCTTCAATGCTGGGTGGAGGAATCGTAGTCCAGATAAATTTTTCAAAGGAATCAGCAAAAAGGATGAAGCTCTGTCGCCCGCGGGAGCTGATGATGATGAGATAGAAAGAGGAGAGTTCATTCCTGATGAATGTCACAAAGGAGAGCTTCCCATGGATGACCATTCTAATAACCATAGATGTGATGGAAGCAGAGACTCGGATCGGAGGAATGATCTTGACTATACTCCGCCTCCTGGGAAGTATTCAGTTGATGACATTTCTCCTGGAAGGAAAAGTGGGAGTCAGCATAGGAAGAGACTTGCAAGAGCAGAAGCTCATTTTGACAAGAATCACCTGAAAATGAATTTAAAAGTAGATGACGTTAGTTCATATAAAAAAAACCCCAATCATGGAAACAATCATGGGAAGGAATCTTCTGCCTCTCGATTGAAGCGGCATGATACAGACTCAGATGGTGATGGTAGGAAGCATTATGAGGATCACTCTGACTACGTGAGCTCCAAGAGTAGAAGGCTTTCTGGTGACAGTTTTCGTTCTGCACGTACAGAACATCTGTCTAATCGTTCTGTTGAGAGTTCAGGAAAAGATCCTCCCTCATCAAGGATCAACTCTGAAAGGCAGTCCCTGTGGCGTTATGATTCATATTCATCCAGAACCAATGACAGTCATGGTCGCAGCAGCCCCTATCGTTCAGAAAGGTCGCCTCAAGATAGGGCCCGATACCGTGATCACAGGGAACGAAATCCGGTCACGCGTGAAAGATCGCCTGATCGTGGAGGTCGTAACGATTATCATAGAAATCAAACCCCGAATAATTCCACTCGATCTCCTGAAAGTGGGCCCGGTCCCGGGGCCCACGATAGGCAGAATCAGTCTCCAAGTGTCTTGGAAGGGTCCCAACATGATCGGAAGAGGTCCAATAATAGTGATCAGGTCACAAGTAGTCAGCTGGAAAGCAAAGAGACAAGGCAGTATCAAAGTTCACTGGAGAAAGAGATCAAAGATAGGGATACAAATAGGAGAAGCTCTGTCTCAGCTAAGGAGCCTGAAAGTGGAAGAAATTTGGACAATGGATCTGTTGACAAAAATCTCACTTGCCACGCTGATAAAGAATGTCATCATAAAATTCCGAGTATACCCTCCATGGATCAGCACTTGCAGGAAGATGGAGCTCTTGAAGAGCTGCCTTCAATGGAGGAAGACATGGATATATGTGATACACCACCTCATGTCCCAGCTGCGGTTAGCATTGACCCAGGAAAATGGTTTTACCTTGATTATTTAGGAGTCGAACGTGGGCCATCCAGATTGTGCGACTTGAAGACTCTGGTAGACGGAGGATTTCTAGCAACAGATCACTTTATCAAGCACATAGATAGTGACAGGTGGATGACTGTTGAAAATGCAGCCTCTCCGTTGGTGACCCTTAATTTCTCGACTGTTGTTCCAGACAATGTGAGTCAGTTGGTGAGTCCTCTTGAGGCTGCTGGTAATCTTCTGACAGATACCATGGATGCAGAACATGCTGATGACGCGGGGATGGATGCGCCAGTTGCTTTGGAGCAGAGGATGACCTGCTCTAGTGATAATTCGGATGTTTCTGATGTTTCAGTCGATCCCCATATTGTTGAAAGAGTTGATGCTTTGATGGAAGACATCAGTATTCTTCCAGGAAAAGAACTGGAGATTCTCGGAGGTAATTCGTTGTATTTATTTTTTCTTCTGGTCTTGCGTCTCTCTGATTTTTAGTCCACATTTTTGTTGTTTGTGATGGTCGTTGATTATTGTTTTTTTTTAAAGAAATTTATTTACTGGGCATTGCAGAAATTCTGAAAACCACCTTTAGCCATCCGGGGCACGAGATATGGCACACTTTCGAAGGTACAGAGTTACATTTCTTCTTCTTCTGTTATAGATTTCGAGTTATCTAATAGGAAACTATTAGTTGCTGTGACCAGCAAATCTTGAGATTTACACTTGCCTAATCATGAATATTTTGTCACTTGCTGGTCAGTAGTGACTGTGATATGCTGACATTCTTCCTTTTTCTCCTTCCTGTCATCCTCTAATTGCTCAGATACTGGTGATACTATATTATATCCTTGTGCTGAGGATCTATCCGAGCAGAATGGTGATGCGCCTCCTGGGTTTCTAGATAAAGCACCTACAGATGCTGCAGAACCTACATCAAGTGCAGGCATGGATGTTGATGGTGGTCAACTCCCCACAGAATTTAATGAATGGTTTTCTTGTCGCTGGTCATGCAGAGGTGGGGATTGGAGGAAGAATGATGACGTTGTCCAAGATAAGTATTTTAAGAAAAAAATTGTGCTTAACGATGGCTACCCTCTCTGTCAGATGTTGAAATCTGGGTATGAGGACCCCCGCAGTTCTGAAATAGATGACTTGTATTCTACATCGCAGAGTAGCAAGTTTGAACTTCCTGTTTGGGCCTTCTCTTGGCCGGATGAGCAATCTGATTTTAGCATCAGTGGCAAACCTGGTCAAGCAAAAGTAGCCCTTCCTAAGGGAGTAAAAGGGACTATGCTACCTGTAGTCAGGATTAATGCTTGTGTGGTGAATGAGCAAGACTCATCTTCTTCTGATGCCCGCTTGAGAAACAGAGGCAAAGATAGGTATCCTTCCAAGTTTGTCCGGCCTTGCCCTTCACCTGGTGACAATATTAGATCTAATACAGAAGATTCTTCACATTTAAACCATAGAAAGGACGACTTCGACTGTACACCTATTAATGTTTCCAAAGACCACATTCTCACTAAGGATGAACTTCAACTACATTTGGGTGGATGGTATTTTCTCGATGGTGCTGGGCGTGAAAATGGGCCTTTCCCACTCTCTCAGTTGCACTCGCTAGTGGATCAAGGCTTAATCCAGAAGTGTAGCAGTGTGTTCAGGAAAATTGACAATGTGTGGGTTCCAGTTACCTCTGTCGTTGGGGCTTTTCAGAACACTAACAAGCTCATTGAAGATCACAGAACTTCTGTTAATGATTCTTCAGGTGCTCTTCTTTATGCAGAGGAGGGTGAACTTCACGAAATTAATATCGCTTCTAGTTCTGTACATGACACTTATCCACAGTTCATAGGCTATACTCGAGGGAAGCTTCATGAATTAGTCATGAGGTTTTATAAAAGCCGTGAATTTGCAGCTGCTATTAATGAGGTATTAGATCCCTGGATCAATGCCAGACAGCCGAAGAAAGAATCTGAGAAGCATCCGTATCTTCAGAAATCAGCTTTGGGTATGTCCTGCTTGATGTTTATCATGCCTCTGTTTGACTGGAGAAGTTTGGAACTGCTATTTGCCAGTCTTCTCCTCTATATTACACTTGCTGCTAGAATTGCCACCTGATTTAGATGCAAATCCTTCATGTTGTCTTCATGTACTATTTTATTCTGGATCTTTGTAGGGTTTTGCTTCCAGCTCTAGCTATATTCTTGTACCGTACTATTAGATGAGCATTTTGACATGATAGTCCATTTTATTCCTACTGTTGTTGGTGATATATCTTTCCCTAGAAAATTAGAAGTTCCAAAACTTCCCTTCGTTTCATTGACACTCCTGAATCCATGATATTAGCTGAAGCCTTAAGCTAGGACACGAAGCCAAGACGAAACTTAAAAAAAAAACATAATACAGCACTCTTCACCGGCTTTTCCTGTGACCTTAGTAAATGAAAGGAATACATGGAGCAAACTAAATAGAAGGACCTGGATTATAGTTAAGATTTTCCTTTGACCAGTGCATGGAAATCGCTTGGAGTGCCATTCCTTCCCTGGCAGTCAATTTTGGTTCTTTGATGGAAATTTGGTTTTCTGCTTTCTGTAATGGTACTGCCTTACTCTGTTTGGCATCGATGCTTGTTGTGTGGAATTATTAGCTATTTAGTGCTGTTACTTTTTTATGGATGATGTGTTGAATTATATGCAATTATGACCTCCTTTGATCTTTACAGAGAGTGAATCCTCGCTGGTACATCAAGGTCACTTGCATCCTGCAAAAAGAGCTCGGTTGATGGCTGAAGGCAGCGGAGAAGAGAATGAAATGGAAAACAACTCACAGACTTTCTTGGATGATGTCCAGCAATTTGAGGATCTATGCGGAAATGTTTCTTTCTTTGAAAGTACGGCAGCATGCTCTAAAGTAATGGATGGTAGCTGGGGTCTACTGGATGCTCATATTCTAGCTCGGATCTTTCATTTTCTTAGAGGAGATATGAGATCACTTGTGTTTGCATATTCTACGTGTAAGCATTGGAGAGAGGCGGTCGGGTTCTACAGGGGCATCAGCAGACTGGTTAATCTGTCTTCCATTGGCAACAAATGCACGGACTCCGTATTTAGGAGTATTATGGTGCGTGACATAGGCTTTATATTCGTTGTGTGTCGACCTGCTCCTTAAGTTTTCTCACTTCTGTGATTTTTCTGCTCTACAGGGTGGATATGATGAAGGGAAGATCAGGTCATTGGTCTTAGTTGGTTGTAGCAACATCAGCTCTGGCATCCTCGAGGATATTCTTAGTTCATTCTCTTGTATATCCTTTATTGATATCAGAGGCTGTGCTCAATTGGATGAACTGACAATTAAGTTTTCTAATCTCAACTGGGTTAAAGGACACAGCGTGCAATCTACTGGAACTTTTGAGAATTCATATTTCAGGATTCCCAGTTCGAAGCAGATGGCAGATGAAATTTCTTCTGCCTCTAGATCTAGTATCGGTAGTAGTTACATGGATGATTCTAGTGGATTGGAGGTTTATTTTGATATGGTGGATAAGAAGAGGGATGCAGCTAATCAAGCATTTCGTCAGAGTTTATACAAGCGTTCAAAATTATATGATGCTCGGAGGTCTTTATCAATTTTAGCCAGAGAGGCCCATATGAGGCGCTGGGCTATGAAGAAGCCAGGCAATGGTTATAAGAGGACGGAGGAATTTCTGTTGAACAGCCTGAAGGAGATTACGCAGGATAAAACATACGAGTTCTTTGTGCCCAGGGTTGTCTCTCTATCTAATGTTCTTTTTTGAGGTCATTTTCTTTGTAGTGCATGCAAGACTCATTCTAATGTCACCCTTGTCTATGTGATCAGGTTACTGAGATTGAGGGCCGAATCAAGAGTGGATACTATGCCAGCCGTGGCATTGCTTATGTGAAAGAAGACATTAATAAGATGTGCAAAGACGCTAAAAAGTGAGAAACCATCCTCTTTAACCTTTATTCCAACTCTAACATTGGCACAACTGATGTTTATTCTATTTTACTCCTTCCCCGGAGTGGAACTTGTGCTTGGCCCAGCTTTACCAATACAGGTTTTCCTTATATATACATATTTCACTGCAAGTATGGCATATGATGGGGACATATCACCTTTTAATTTTGATGCAAACTAGAATTGATTGATTTTGTGAAATTGATGGAATACTTTGACATTGGCCTGTTCCTTTTAAGTGCTCAGCTGGATCTTTTCCTTACGTGCAGTTAATCCTAGTGAGATTGAGATGATTATCAGCTTTTCTTGTTCATTGTTTTAGCTACTGTCTTAGAAATATGGTTGGCAACTTTGGTAATAAATATCGTCCCTTTCCATTCCTAGCCAGAAAGAGTTCTCATTGTTGCTTTTTCATTTGCTTCTGGATACAGGATGAGAAATCGAGATGCCGGAGAGATGAATCTTATAATCAAAATGTTGAACAAGCTTTCTGCTGGGCTTGAAGCGAATTCAAGGCGGGTGATTGATAAAGATCAGATGATAAAAACGTTGAAAGACGACTCTGTTGGTATCTACAAGCATAAGAAGCACAGTAAGCCAAAGACTGATCGGAAGAAGATGAGCAGGAGTAACAGCTCCTCAATCACGTATGGTGGTTCTGATTGTATGGAGTACTCTGATCGGGAGTCTGGAAGACGCTTATCTAAATCAAAATTAAAATCTGTTGAATCTGAGTCTTATTCATCAGATGAATTTGAAGCATCCTCTGATGATGCTGGAAGCAACAGTGATAGCATGGGCTCTGAGACAGAAAATGACTTGGATATGCGGACAGATGCTGGGTTTGGGGATTCACGAGCTGGTTATGTAATCTCTGATGAGGATTCCATGACTGATGATCGTGAATGGGGTGCTCGTATGACAAAAGCAAGCCTTGTCCCTCCTGTGACACGAAAATATGAAGAAATTGAGGAATATGTTATCGTTGCTGATGAGGATGAAGTCAGTCGGAAGATGCGAGTTTCCCTGCCTGATGACTATGATGAGAAGGTGAAAGCTCAAAAAATTGGCGTAGAGGAATCAGACATGGAAATTCCAGAAGTGAAGGAATTCAAGCCTAGGAAACAGCTTGGAGATGAAGTCATAGAACAGGAGGTTTTTGGCATTGATCCGTACACGCATAATCTTCTTCTTGATTCGATGCCTGATGATGAGGATTGGTCTATCCCAGAGAAGCATATTTTCATTGAAGATGTACTCCTGAGGACTCTAAATAAGCAAGTCAGACACTTCACAGGCTCTGGAAACACACCTATGGTTTACGCCTTGAAGCCTGTTCTGGAAGAAATCATTGAAAAGGCTAAAAAAGAACGGGATCTGAAAATGATGAAATTGTGTCAAGCTATTCTTGATGCCATTAACCGTCGTCCAGATGATAACTATGTTGCTTATCGAAAGGTATGTCTGCATTTTTTTGAATTTTCCATTGGATTGTGCTCTAGCTTTCTTTTCCTTGCTTGATGTGTATTTAATTTGTCAGGGGCTTGGAGTTGTTTGCAACAAAGAAGGTGGCTTTGGAGGCGATGATTTTGTTGTAGAATTTCTTGGGGAAGTATGTGACACTCTGCTCAAAGCTGTTGCTCTTTGTTTTTGATATATAATCTTCTTTGCCAATAGTCTTTTATTTTCCTAATCCTGATGTATGCCATGCAAATTGCCATTATATAAACCGTTAATTTTGCCAGCTTTATGTCAGAGTTTCATGTCATCCTCTCTAGGCTTCCTTTTGAAAAACTTTTCAAATATCTATGTTATCATTCGATATGAGGATTAATCAAGAGAGGGGATGATCATATGCAATCAATTATTACCTTTCTTTTCTGTTGAGTGATGCATTTTTTGCATGTTGGATTAGCAGATGTCATCAAAGTCTCTGCTTTTTCATGTATAAAAATTGTCATGCTGGGTTTTGGTTTCTTTATATCTTGCATTATAACTCATCTCTCAACTGAGAGAAAACAAACTTGAAAGCTATGTGTATTAGTCCTTTTCTGGTGTCCTTGTTGCCTCGGCTTGTTTTTGTTCTTGAACTTGTGACTCAGTCATCTTACCACTTCGGAAAAATCCACAGGTATATCCAGCATGGAAATGGTTTGAGAAGCAAGATGGCATCAGATCGTTGCAGAAGAACAGTAAAGATACCGCACCTGAGTTCTACAACATCAACTTGGAGAGGCCAAAGGTTAACTTGGATTAAACAAGAATTAAATGTTCAACATTTTAAATTTTGCCAGCTCCTTTTCTTTTCTTTTTTTTTTTTAAATTATCTGAACGGGTTTGGCTTACGTATATTTCTTCGTTTTTCCATGGCAGGGTGATGCTGATGGTTATGATTTGGTTGTAGTTGATGCAATGCATAAAGCAAATTATGCAAGCAGAATCTGCCACTCGTGTCGGCCTAATTGTGAAGCAAAGTAAGTCTGGTGACCCTGTCTTTGTTAGCTAATTACTTACTCTCCTTTCTTGTCTGATGGTAAACCATATTTACTTGGCCCTATAGCACCTTGCCTGCTGCTTAATGGGACATGAGAATAAAATGTGGTCCGCAACTACTAATTAGTATTCCAAGTAATAGAACCTGCATACCTTGGAGTACTCCGAGCAACCGTGTGATGAACTTCTTTTGCTGTTTCAGTGCTTATTGCTTTTCTTCTCTTTTTGGATAACTCTTCAAATTGTCTCCTCTTTGTTTTTCTAGACCATGAAAGAAGAAAGTATCTTGTAGTTGCTGGGAAAAGCAGAAACTATGTGGCAAAAAAATAAGTCCATGAATTAGCTTGTTCTCCAAAAAATAGGATGGCTGACGATTCCTTTTCTTCTTCTGTTGTGGTGGATACAGAGTCACCGCTGTTGATGGTTACTATCAGATTGGGATCTATACTGTGCGTCCAATTGGATTTGGAGAGGAAGTGACGTTCGACTATAATTCAGTAACTGAGGTGTGTGCCTCATAGGTTCTATTGTTGTACACCCCCTCTACAACCCCCATCCTTTTTCTTTCTTTTTTCATATTAACCAGCATAGTGGATATAAATATTAACTGATGGGTTTTTGAACTATTGATCAGAGCAAGGAAGAGTATGAAGCATCTGTTTGTTTGTGCGGCAGCCAAGTTTGCCGTGGAAGTTATCTGAATTTAGTGGGTGAAGGGGCTTTCCTGAAGGTATATGTCTCATCTAGTAATCTTTCTGGAAATTTATCTGATTTCATGAAAATGACCAAGGGATTTGTCCTGTTAAGCTTTTCCTCATTGCATTTCCTTGCTCTTATGGGAAATGGTTTCCCTAATGAGTGCTAACAATGTGCTTGCTAAGATTGTATCAAAAATCCATGTAAGCTTTTAATAGATTCCTATGCACCATGCATTAACACAATGACAAAGCATATATCAAATGCATATGTGAAGTTCAGAACATTATACAAGCCTAGTATCTTAAATAAGTATATCCAGGGTAGTGCCATGGAAAAAGCTGGTGAAGGATAACTAGTAGCTGGAATGCTGTAACTGCTTTCTGGGGTTCTCAGGTTCTTAAGGAGTGGCATGGACTCTTGGACCGACACCGGTTGATGCTGGAGGCTTGTGAATTGAATTGGGTGTCCGAGGAAGATTATATCGACCTCAGCAGGGCTGGGTTGGGGAGTTGTTTACTTGGTGGTTTGCCTGATTGGCTGATTGCATATTCCGCTAGGCTGGTATGTTATTCTTCCATGTGCTACTCAACTGCTTGGTCCGTTGAATGGTTTGGATTCTCTTAAACTTGTCTTGTTAATATAGGTGAGATTTATTAATTTTGAGAGAACTAAGCTTCCGGATGAGATTTTGAGGCATAATGTGGAAGAGAAGAGGAAATACTTTGCGGAGATATGCTACGAGGTCGAGAAGAGTGATGCTGAAATTCAGGTTAAGTTCAGTCGTTCTCATTCTGCTTATAATCTTGTTGTTGTGCACTGGGACCTGTGGAGTTAATTCATTCTTCTTCCAACTTTACCAGGCTGAAGGAGTGTACAACCAGAGACTTCAAAATCTAGCCCTTACATTGGACAAGGTAATACATTTATGCCTCAATCTTTGAAAGAAAACTAAACTGAATTTCACTAAATAAATAGGATCTTTGTCACTTCGCTTTTAGTTGGTATTTTTATACGTATGCTAAACTTGACGCTGCTACTTCAGGTTAGATATGTAATGAAATGCGCCTTCGGTGACCCAAAGAAAGCTCCACCTCCTTTAAGGAAACTTAGACCTGAGGAAATGGTTTCTTTCCTATGGAAAGGAAGTGGTTCCTTCGTCGAGGAACTTCTTCAATGCATAGGTCCGCATATGGAAGATGATGTGCTGGATACCCTCAGATCCAAAATCAGATCCCATGATCCATCTGGTTCTGATGATGTTGAGAGGGAACTTCAGAAGTCTTTATTATGGTGAGTTTTAATATGTTGCTTTCTTGACACCTTTTGGTGCACTACGTGCCATTTCTGAAGTATGGTTGTTCCTTACCCAGGCTGAGAGATGAGGTCCGAAACCTTCAATGTACACACAGGTGTCGACACGATGCTGCTGCGGATTTGATTCACATATATGCATATACCAAATCCTTCTTTAAGATTAGGGTGAGTTGCCAATTACAATCTACTATTGCACTAGAACCCAATATAGGTTTGGGGAGGCTGAAAGAGTTTATCATTATTATTTTTTTAATTAATTTTTTTTACTGGACAATAAAGTTGATTCGTCCTGCTACCATACATCTATTTTCACTAGATAATTCGATATTGGTTGCTTAAACCTTCATTTTTTCCTTCACCTGCAGGAATACAAGGCTGTAACCTCTCCTCCTGTTCACATTAGCCCTCTTGATTTGGGTCCCAAGTGTGCTGATAAAATATCAGGTTTGACGGAATATCGCAAGACATATGGTGAGAACTATTGTCTAGGACAGCTGATCTACTGGTATAACCAAGCTAACGCAGATCCGGATCGCAAACTAGCCAGAGCAAGTAGGGGTTGTTTGTCATTACCCGACATTGGTTCTTTTTATGCAAAGGCTCAAAAGCCTGCACGTCAAAGGGTTTATGGCCCGAGGACCGTGAGGTTCATGACTGCTAGATTGGTAAGTTTCCTCCTGTTCAGGCAGATCCGACTATCTTGCTACATTTTTCCATTACCACTGAGACCTTGTAATTTTTTCAGGAAAAGCAACCACAAAGACCATGGCCGGAAGATAGGATATGGTCATTCAAGACTTCTCCGAAAGTTTTTGGTAGTCCGATGCTAGATGCCGTCCTGAACAATTCTCCATTCGAACGAGATATGGTTAATTGGTTGAAGAACAGGCCAGCGGTGTACCATGCTTTGTCGGATCGGTGAACATAGCTAGTTTAGACTTTAGATGTGTTAATTATCACTTCGATTCGATTGAGCTTATTGTTAGCTTAGGTTCGCTGTCTGTATGCAGAAAAATAGGTTAGATTAGTTGGGGAGGCTAACCCTAGGTTATCTTCATTCTTGTGTACAGGTTTTCTTACACTTTTGGTTCTCTCAAATCATTGTAATTTGTAACACATTGATGGCAATAGAAATATTTTTTCCCCAAAATCAACATTAGCCCTCTTTATCATCCTGCAGTTCAGCCTTCTTATCATCCTACTTTATAAAATTTAAACTTTTTATTTCATATAATAAATAGAACAATTCATCCATTAAAATTGAATATTTTATCCCTTTTTGTCTACCTGGATGGATCTTGCTAAACAATACAACAACAGACAACATCCTATCAAAAGGAGCACTAAGGTAGCTGTCTCAACATCTATAATGTAAAACTAAACTGACATTGGTACGTTAGCACGAGAAATCCCACTTTTCAGCAACTGCAGGAGTTTGAAAACATCGAACTGGCAATCCAAGTCGATGAACATGGCCCACTGCTCGAGTCCACCGTAACCGACTCCCTTCCACTCCATTGAGTTGCACTCTAGTTTTATTTTAATTTTGAACATTTAATTTAATTATTTTTTATCCAAAATAATTATAATAGATTGACTATGCGTATTTGATTCGTGAATCAAAAAAATTCTATAAAAATAATATAAAAAATAAAAAATATTATAATTATTTTAAAACGGGAAAATATATCGAAAAAAAATCTAATATATTCGGATATTTATTCGAATAGAGGTTCAATTGTGGGGGATGATTTTTCACCCTACAAGAGCGAAACCCTAAAAGGCCATCTTCAAAATCTCCACCCATTGATCCCCAAGAACGAGTACGATGGATTCTGAGGGGATTTTGGTGTCTGTTTTTCAAAAGCTGGATGGCTGCGATCTGGTTTCGTGTATGCTCGTATGTAAACAGTGGAGAGACTTGGCTCGAGACGATTACTTCTGGAAACCTTTATGCATGGAGTTACCAGAACATTATCTAAGGAGGGTTCAACCTCCTGCACCGAACTCCTTTTATGCGCTGTATGGGGCAGCGCGTTGGGCATGTAAGATGGAATTATGGACGTTGATTCGAGGATTCCAAAAATCGGATCATCAGTCTGATGCTTTGGCAGATGTAGGATTCGAAGAGTGGTTATTGGCTCGACGAGTGGATTGGATCCTGACGATGGCATCTCCTCCACGAGCATATTGAATCCTGATAAACATAAGAAACGTCGGCCTGTGGTACAGGGTTTGGACTTTCAGAAAAACTACAATGCCCCGCAGCAGTCCAGATCGAAGTGGAAACAAAATCCGCGATGAGCACTGAGCAGAATAAACCCCGACGAACCAATTTCTAGTTGTTGTTCCTACTGAAAGTTGATTTCCTGAGTTATGATCACTAGCAGTATTTATTGTTTCAGTGTTTATATCAACTTATGAGTTGCATATTAGTATGATCTCGGCTTTTCTCACATTTCATATTCATATGTCCAGTCAATCTGAACTTAACAGAGACCTCTTTATCATTGTTTGCGATGAAGTTCCTCGTGCTTTGTAACAGCAAAGCAACTAGTTGACATAATACAAACGGCAGTGCACTTAATTTAACCAGCAACATGACAACATCAAACAATTCCAAACAAGTAGATGAAATTCTCAATCACATTACAAAAGATTCATATCTTTGTGGAGTTCCAACGATAGAGAAACTCATATTTTTGTCGTTGTATAAATAGGCCGCATCGGTCCTTATGCTCCACGAACATTGTGTAATGATATTCCCTGTCTTGATCGAAAACATCAAAACTACCATACACCTTATTCCACTACATATAGCACCAGAATTTTGTCTCGCCAAGGATGAACCTCAGGTGAAAATGCCACTCAAAAGACGACTGAAACACCAAATGATGTTGTCCCAAGTCATCGTCTTTTGATTTGCAACGTCAAATGATGCTGTCCCAAGTCATCGTCTTTGTGAAGATAAGTTGGACGACCGATGTTTGTTGCCTGGCCTCGGTGGTAGTTCATTATATCCCCTCGACTATCATTGCTATTAATATTGAGTTGCGCTCTCGCCATGGCCATCTTTTGAACGAGACGGCTTTCAAGATTTGAAACGCTTGACAGGAGGAATAGCAAGAAAAAATGTAAAACTGATAACTTCGACATTGACACCACCATATAACATTGTATGTTATGTAAAGTGAATGTAATCATGTAAGACACCTGAAAGGAGATATGTAAGTTTGTGCAAAACATACACCATATATATAGCGCTAGCTAGATCAATTTTAGGATGCAGAACATGCATTAAATTGGAAACGGGGAGACTTATTTTAAAATCCCTCACTCACTTTTCACTATCATTTTATTCCCCAATTCATTTTTATATATATTTTACTCCACATCTCAATTTCAAATTAGGCTCTACTCAATATATCCTTACAACCCCATTATTTTATACAACTCTCTCCATGACGAGTCGAATCAACTTGTCTCACTTATTTTTCATTTTTTCACTTTTGGAGCCTGAAATCAACATTTTTCACTTAACACCATGTTTGAAAAGCTATGTTGATTGCTTGTTTCAGAGAAGGAGATGTTTGAGAGGATATTAATGTTGTGTTCGATGGAATGCTCTTAAGGATTTTACTTCATGGAATGCTATGTTGTCAGGTTATATAAAGTTGTCTTTGTGTACGTAGGATGAATATTTTGTGACAAACTTGTGGGCACGTTCGAAAATGGTAAACATGGGGTTGACGAGTTCGGAGACCACACTATCCTTGATAAAGGACAAGCGATGTATTTGGGAAGACAAGTCGGATAGTTTATTGCATGGTTGTCTTTGAAAATTTGTAGTTGCTTCCATTTTCGAACAACTTGTCTTTGAAATGTTGCATTTGGATGCAAGCGTTGCTGCTGTTGTGGTATTTTTAGAACATACCATTGTGACTACTACATTGTATAATATATGTCTAGCATGGTTCCGGGGATTCATAGCAGTTACTGTGTTTTTCATGTTTTATTGAGAGTTCCTTCTTGTAGATTACTGTGTTGCGTCAAACTTCGGCTCAAGGATTATTATAAGCAGAAGCCGAATATGTGATTCCAATTACTGGTCTTGTTTGTTTTTGTTGTGATGTTTGTCAAACTTATCATTCGCTTCGAACAAGAATCAGTTTGCTGTTACTGAGCAACTGGTAGAATGCAATATGTGTTGAGCATGTGCACCTTCATCGTCAAAGGGAAGGTTTTGGATTTTTCGTTTATTTGCAGATAGTGTTCGTTACTCCATTGGAGTCCTTCGTTACAGGTGAAACAGTGTCTAGACGGTGCTGGTTATATTCTTGGAGTCGTTCGTTACAGGTGTAACAGAGTTCGGATGAAAACTTGGTGAAACTTTGAGATTTACTATGGGTTGGGAGAGTTATATTTGGGTTTGATGACTTTATTATAAATTGGTCATCTTCTTCTTCTTAAAGAGAGAAATAAAAGAGTAAGTGAAGAAACATATTTGTCTTCATAAGCTTGTTGAAGTTTTTGTCCTTTTTGTTTTGTGTGAGCCTCGGGCTGTGAGCGCCACATTTTGTTCTCGGGCTTCCCACCATAAAACTTGTGTCGTGTTCTTCTCATTTCTCTTATGTTGTTCATTTACGTCTGATTGAGTGATTGTGAGATGCCACGATCCTTTGCCCCGACTGAACAATATGCAATGCGTATCAATGCTGTTTCTAAGGTATGAACATTTATACTTATTTTGTACGTAAACAATAAAGGTTCAATCGAAGTATAAATCGAGTTATTAGCGTTGAATCGGCACTGATAACTCCTAAACACAACTATTGATGAGTATGGATGGTGTGCAAAAACGAATATCGAATCCCCGGCCAGAGCTATTCTACCCGCTTAGTGACATTCATGGAGAACTTTCATCATCTGAACTCGAATCATCCGCTCGCCTATCTGTAATAGCAGGGAACAACTTTCTCCGCATGTCAACCACAGCTTGCGGCTGTGTTTCCTGCGCAGCGGATGACATTGCCTCCCTGCTTGGTGTCCTTGCTGGCTTGGACGCTTTGGCTTTCATCTGTGCACATATCTTATCCAACAATATCAGGAAGTCACGAACAACGACAAATAATCGAAGCCCTTCCTCCCTACCGGAGCTTCCATGGAAGTAATCCACAGTTTTCCTCACCAGCTCCATCACCTTTTTCTCTTCTTCCAGCAACTTCGTTATCTCGCCTTCAGCTTGCGAGACAAAATCCGCAAGGACATGATAGAATCTGCTCTCCTCTTCAGCGTTCTGCATCTCTTTGTTCAAGAACTCCTTGCTCTTCAACAGCGACGTTGCCAGCTTGGAAACTGTTGCTGTCAGTGAGTCCGCTTCTATTATAGCGGCCTTCTTCACATTCCCAAGCTCGCCACTTAGGCCGGAGACCACCTGAAAGCCGAGGTCATTATAGTCTTCTGCAGTCTCTGGAGACGATTCGTCAACAAGATCCTCAGATTTCAAGCTTATGTCAGAGACACTTCGGCCATCTTTTGCAGCACGGGCAGCTCTCATGCCTTCAGTTCGAATTATCTCTTTCACGACGAAATGCAACAATGTCGTTTTCCCATCCACTCCTTTCACATCAGACAACTTCAAGAGAGTGTCGAGCTTAAATGCTTGGGCACCTCCACGGAAGGTGCCATCATTCATTCGGTTCCCGGTCTTCAGTACAGCTTCCAGAAGTTTAAGGAAGAGTCTGCTGTTCCTGAGTTCATCACAAGCATCCTGCACAAAGCGAACAATAGCCCACCATTATAAGCTATAAAACATAAGCACATTATTTCAGAAGCTGCTTACAACTAGAACAAAATGATAGCATGGCTCGACTTATTTTGCATAAATAAGTCACGGCTGAAAATCGAAGTCTCACCTTTAGAGTAGTAAATGACTCTTTGATCCCAGACGCTTCCTCCTTCATATTCATCATGAACAGGATTGATTCCATCCTCTTAAAAGCGAATGGAATATCGACCAATACTTTGAGGAATTGTTCTGCAGGACCCAGTTGAGACAGATCACCACTGAATAACCGCAGCTTCAGTTCTTCTTCGGTTGTAGGTGCCATTTTCAGCAAAGTCTGCATCAGCTCTGCTGGCAGCTCGTTGCCTAACCATCAACACATGAACCATATTATAATTACATCAGATGAAAGCATGCTTAATCAATAACAGGATAAGCAAGCCTGCGCACGAACACATGCTTATTGACTAAGTAATTATAGATCCAAAGGGACTCACCTTTCAGCAGGGCATCCCGGACTTCTTCCGTAGTTACATTCAGTGCTCGTAGTAGAATGGACAAATTTTGTGCCTTTTTAGGATCAATGATCTTTATATAAGGTAGAGAAGCATCTGATGGCCGACCTCTGCGATCATTATTTTTCTTGTCATCAGCAGTATAACCAAATAGTGATTCTATCATTTCCTCATTGAACCTGAAAAATAACAAAAATTAAGCCTCACGACTTCGTCCTCGTGGCCAGCTTAGATTCTTCTCGGGAAAAGGAAAATGAAAAGATTCCAGCATAGTTCACAAAAATTTCAGGAGGACACATCTGCCCCAGGTCAAAGTTGAGCTCAAAAAAGTATATGCAATGTATAATGGACAAGAAAGAAAACTCGTTTCAGGTATCTTACTGAAATGATCCTGCCCTGATCTCATCCCAAACCATTGAGTGTTCCGGGTTAGCAAGCACTTTATCCCAGAAAAATGGTTTCAACTTTGTCCTTGGAGCATCAGGATCTCCACCAGTGAGCTCACTTCCCTCTCCAGATAATGAATTTCCTCGACGGTTTCCTGCACCTTTGGGTGGCATAGGCGGAGGTCGAACAACCTTTGGAGGCGGTGGTGGTCGAGGACCAGCCTTAGGTGGAGGTGGAGGTGGTGCTTTCGGAGGAGGAGGTGGAGATGCAGGAGGTTCTTGAGAAAGTAGCGAATCGCTATTGTTGGATGTGTCCTGGCCCCCTTCTGGTGTAGTAGGCACTCCAGCAGCATTACCGTCTTTCATTGACAAACTGGATAAAGTTGGTGTGCTTCCAAATTCCTTATTGTAGGAGTTGAAAGGAGAAACTGAAAAAGATTTCGACAGTCCAATAAATAAGGAATGTTATGAGATAATCACAATGTTCGAAAGACAAAAATGTTGAAGAACCAACTAAGAATTCACCTGGATTAAGATTGAGAAGAGGGCTCTCGTCTCTGGGATGACCATCTTCGGCATCCTTCGCATTGCTCCTCACCACACAAACTAGTACCACCAGCATGATAAAAGCCATTGAGCCCAACACAGCTGCACCAATGACAAATAGATGACCTTGTCTGTTCCCATCATCTTTATTCGATTGTGCATCGTCTACGAGTACCACAGTGCTTGATGCCGGTGGTGGTGATGGTACCGTGATGGGGCTTTCCCAAATGTCACCAGGATCTGGGCTTTCGCTAGACCCAGATGGCGTCGGAACCTGTTGTTGCGGCTTTGATGCAGTAGATGGGGCTGGAGAAGCAGATGGAGTTGCATCAGGAGTTTGCGCTGAAACAATGCTTGCTATGCTGCGGTTAGGAATGTTGTCCAATAAATGTCTTCTGGGTGCACTAGGGCGGCCAAAGAGCAACTTGAAGTGCCCAGCGAAGCCATGATTCTGTCCAAGATCTCTGTATGGTTTATCACTACTGCTGAAGCAATCTGAGAGTGCTTGTTTAAGGTAAGGTGGAAGGAGATGGACTGATAAGTCTAAATCTTGGACTAATTTTGCGACTTCTGCCAATTCTTGTATGCAATGACTCTGCTCGTATCCAGCCTGCCAAATAAAAGTATACAAACTCCTGTAAAAAATATGTGAGTGGTTAACAATATCAGGAATTTACATATTGCGTTGGTGATTACGATGAAGACAATGTATATGGGAATCAACTAAGAAACATGCTCAGCACTTTATAACAAGCCTAATGTTTCTCCAGCTCAATGAAACCATGGGCTCTAATACCATTGTAAGGATCCAAGGAGAGTCCAACGAAGGATTCCAACTGTCTAAACTGAGCAGCATATATGCATGAACTAGATTTATCTTAAATATAAAGCCTAAGGTATCGGGCTATGAATTATTCATGTACATAAACTATTACACTACTTTTTCCCCCACGCGTTAGATGCATGTAATCAAGCCACACGTATCGTCCACATGACCACCAAATCATATTCATCGTAGGAAACCCTTTATTTTTTTTTTTCATTGCCAACAGAATACAATTAACATTTTGAACAAGAAGAAAAATGTGTTACTCCGACCATATTACCGGTCTGTCACGATCGCTGTGGAGAGTTTCTTTCCCATACAGTCCCAAACCCGAATCCGACTTAAAACCACGATCATTAGCGACAAAAACCCTTGCGGTGGCGAAGAAGCTGATGCGTTCAAAGCTCAAGACGACGAGAAGAAAAACGATGAAGGGTAATCTGAGACTTTTTCTTTCCATTGATCGATTCCATGCACTTTCTTCCCATTTCGTTCCCTTCATCCCATCCTTGCAGCCGCAGCCTCTTTCCACCCTTTTGGACTTTCTTTGTTATATTTCAAAAAACAAAAACAAAACAATACTAATTTCTTCTTCTTTTTTATTCAATCAAAAGCAACAATGCCCAAAAATGAAGAACAGTTTCGATCTAAAAGGAATCGAAACAGATAGATGTCGTCTTCGAGCTTCTTCTTCTTCTTCTCCTCTCTGCCTCTCTGACACGAACAAAAAGAAACGCCCTAATCAAATTCACATTATCAAAACATAAAAAATAATGCAATGTAATCAAATTCATATTATCACGATCATCGATTTCGATTCCGATTGAAAAAAAAAAATGGAGAAGAATGTGACCTGATGCAATGCAACAGAGACTCCGGCGAGAGAGAGACAGAAGAGAGATTGGAAAAGACAGGAGGGAATTTTGGGAAGAGAAAATTTTTGGGCGATGAGAGCAAAGGATGATTTTTTTCGGCGTCGAAAGCTTGAAGGTAGCGAAAATGGCGGAGGATTGATTGTTGTTGTTACAAAATGGAAAAAAAGGGATTGGCAATGGCATGGGATTTTGTCTGTTTCGATTCATCTTAGTTGTGCAACGACGTGCCATGGACTAACTTTGTTAGACCGACTTTCTCTTCAAAATCTTAAAAGCTTAATATGGGTCGATGGAGCATATAGACGATAGTACCTATCTTTTTGAAAGAATTATCGCTTTTTATATATCATGAAACTAAGATTTTACAAAATTATTACCGACTACACCATACTATCTACATATCAATATAGTACATTGGCCTATCTACACCCTTCTATTCAAATCAGTAAAGCCCAACTTATGGATCTGCCTCAATGCCCTCTTAATCTGTAGGCCTACCCTGAACACTACATTCCCATTCATTTCGAATAATCTGAGAGAGGATTGGGGGTGTCTATCCCAGACATTCAGATATCTGAAATGCTGGGCTTTACTACCTCTATCTCTCATTTGTAAGATCATGGGTGAATGATCCGACACTCCAAACTCCAGGAATAAACCATTTGCAGCATACAACTCATTTCATTTCCCATTTACAAGTATTAATACGCATCCAAGATTCAAAATTCTGGTTATTGCACCACGCATGGAAGCACCCCACAGCAGGGATATCATCAACCTCACAAGCATTCAGACAATGGATCATCTCATAATAAGGTTCAACGTGAATCCCAGCATACCCAACCTTCTCTTCTTCAACAATAAACGCATTAAAATCCCCTACAATAACCCAAGGGCGAGAACAACCTTCCTTGAATCTTATCATTTCCTCCCATAAGCTACATCTCTGTAGTCTGCTATTCAATGCATACACAAAAGAGATAGCAGCTTTGAATCCATCATCAATGGAACGCATTATCTGATCTGTACTTGAGATATACTTCACCTCATAATGAGATTTATCCTAGCAGACCCAAATCCTACCAATTTTTACAAAATAGTACTCCCTCCGTCCCAACATAAATGTTACAGTTGATTTTTTTATTATTGTTTAATATATATTTTGAGAAGTTTCTTTTTTCGTCTTAATCACGTAAAAAAATTATGTCATTAACATCAGATTGAAACAAGAGGAGGGGGCCGAGGCCGAGACCTTCCACGACGCCGAGGAGCTATTGGATGGCCTGTTGGCCTGCCCGAGAGAGGCGGCGCCATCGTTGGAGACGAGCGACGTGCCGATCGTGGATAGCATGGCCAAGGGAGTGGGTTGATTACGGCGATGATGCACGAGTTCGTGCTGAGCAAGAAAGTCCTGTAGTTTGTCGAACATAATCGAGACAGCCCGAGTCATAAGCGAAGTGGCAAGATCACGGAACACATCACGAAGGTGAGAAAAGACATACGTGTTGAATTCGATCAAGGACACCGGATGGCCGATCGCCGCGAGGGCATCAGAGGCGTGTTTTGCACGCATAAGAAAATCTGAGACGGATTCATCGCCTTGTTTTTCGAGGATGAGAGGGCGACGCGTAGGCGCGCTTCAAAGTGGACCAGATTTCCGCCAACGTACGGCAGCCTATAACCACAGCCAAAGCTTGCTCCGTTAGGGTTTGGAGAAGAAAGACACAGATAGAGAGTATTGTGTGTGCCACCAGATTCAGATTACTATAGAGAATTTATACAAATGCTTCATGATCTACGATTAAACTTGTAGACGAGAACCAACACAACAATGCATGGATTGCATCAGATTTGGATGTAGACTAAGTTACAGCAGTGATTAGGTGCAAACAAGATCTCAACGGCACTGAGTGAAGAGTGAGTTATAGTAGACTGTAGTCAAATTTGTAGGAATCAGAAAAGAAAATATTTATACAGTAGACTTCAACTGATCACAGTCAATACAAATAACATGTTTCTATACAAAAGAAATTGAAGATACAAACTGACTATGATGTAAGAGATTTATCACAGAAGTTTGAAGCCCACTCTAAAATTGTACTCCTTCCGAGTTTCATCACATAATAAATATCACAGTTTGATTTGTGGGTTTATCGAGATAAAATTTTTATCAATAAAATATGACGATTTAATATTATTTTACGTAAATTTATTATGAAATATTAATCGTAATACAAGCTATTATATTTTAATTCGACGATGACTATGAGACAATCATATATATTTTATTATAAAATGGAATTCATCCAAATTTCAAATATATATATATTGAATAATGATTTCACCCACTGTTTGTGGGGTCCGGGAAGTAAAACTATGATAATTACAAAGGGAAAAAGAAGTGTTCGAGCATACCTGCTGAAACCATTTTTTCATTATATGTTTGATTTTTAAAACCTAATTTTTGAGATTTTTTGAATTTTAAATCTATTCATTAGAAAAATAGTGTTTCAACAGTTTATTGGGTTTGCTTGCGCCATGAACACTAATAATATAAATGCACATAGAGTTGGTGACAAAAAAATAAAAATCATAAGAATAAAAAAAGAAATTAAGGATTCGGTGCAATAATTAAACTGAAGGCCTTTGCAAACAGTAAATTAAACCAGCCCAGGAATTATCATCTCCTCCTCAAACCTTGATCGCTTCCTTGTCCTCTTCAACTTTCATCTTCCTCATCCCTGCCGCCGTCATTTTTCGCCGCCGACGATCCGCTCACCTCATCGATCTCCTCGAACGCTTCTTCAGCGTAATTCTCCTATCTCGCTCCACTCTTCAAGCAAAATTTTTAGTGCCCTTCTAATTTGAAGCTCTAATCGACCCCATTGAATTGTTCTGACTGTGAATTCTGGTTTTTTTTTTGGCAGGGAATTTGAGCGTTTTGTGTCTATCTATGGTGGAAAATCTTCGAGATTTGGCATTATTGATTATTGTTGGGGGTTTACGTTATTGAGTTATGGTGGAAAGGAAGCTTTTCAAGACGAAGTTATGTGTACTGTATCAGAGAGGGCGTTGTGCACGTCAGACTTGCTCGTTCGCTCACGGAGAAGCCGAGCTTCGGCGAGTTACCGGATCCTTCAACGGTGGTTTTTCATTTTTTGTTGATCACTATGTTAGTATATGCCTTTTGCGTTACAAATAGGAGTGGTTAATTGTAGAATTAAAAGGCACTTAACTATGGAATTCATCATAGATCCCATCATATAATTTCATGAACAAATAGGTCACTGGATGATAGAGTGACAATTGATAAGTAACTTATAAAGTTTCTCATACAAGAATGATCTGTGATCGAATTTGGGTTTCTTCTGTGTGGTTTGATTCATATAAAAGCTGGAAATATTATGACCAATTTACCAAATGATGGCGTAGTCACAGAAGTATAGCTCTTAGTGTATGGTAAGTCTAATCCGTAGAGGTGGCATCATGGCTTATTTGTTTAGTTTCTTTTGTTTTAAATGAAAGTGTCATCAATGTCCAACGGTGCCAAGTCCAACGAGTGAGCAGATGCCCTTATCCACAACAAAGTGTACATATTGTTTTTCAGCTTCAAAGTATAGATTTTTTTTTTTTTGCTAATTGCTTGTTATGATGTATGGAGCAGAAGTATTTCGATTCACCATTTTTAATCTCCCCTTAGGTCTTTCTTTTGGTGTACTCATACCTTTTCTTTCTCTTTCTTCTTTCATTTTTCTTTTTTCTGCCTAGCTATGTGAATTCTTTCTTGGTTGTAGCCTATTGGCACCAGGCTTCTGAAGCCAAACACAATCTGATCCTTATTTTCATCATGCTTGTGAGTCTGGCGGGTGTTATTTCTTTCTATGTTAAATTTTCCGCTAAACTGGTGTGTAGACAGTAGGCCACAAAATCTTATTGGCAAATAATTTAGCGATGTTGATGCTTGGGCTCTCTATTGCAAAATGCACAAGGTTTTTTCTCCTTGTGATCGGTTAATCTACTAGGGATGACATTTGTTAAAGATATTATTTACTTATGCCTCAAGATTTGTGATGTTACACCAGCAGGTTTCCTCATTCTTATTTCAGTATATGACTCTCATCCTGCGAGAATGTGTGTAGCTAAGCTGAATATATCATTCTTGATTACCTGCGATAGGGACTTTATCACACAACTGTGATCCCTTGGTATTTTCTTATGCGTTGGAGCTGTATGTCTCGAGCAATGAGAATTCAAGTATCTCTCTTATTAAGCTCGCCTCCTACATTGGAAAATCTCATTGGGGTTTCATCAGATGGAGCTTTATCTTATTTCCGCTTGAGGTTCTCTATGGTCTATGAAAACCGCAATTATATTAAGGTATTGTTATCTGTTGGAGGCGGTGGGCATATTCCATTATCTATATTGACTTCACCACATTTGGGTCTGGAGGAAATTATTCTATTTGGATCAGACTTATATCTTGTTTCTCCGGACGACAAGAACTCATGTCCATTATCAGTCATGTTATATCCATGTTGTCCTCAATGGTGTAAGTGCCAATTCAGGTGTTTCACCTACTGGTTATTTTATGGGATTTTATGTTTGATGTCATCGGACTTCCCTGGAATGCTGTACCTCTATCCATTATTCGGTTACTCTTATTTTCCCTCATGAGGGGTAAGGCTAGCTCATTGTTTGTGGAACTTGGGGGGTTTTCAATTTTGAAAATGAAAAGTTGTGGCCTATTAAACCTTCCGTCTGTATAACTTCAGGAAGGCAGCCCTATAGACCGGATGACTTGCAAGATAGACTTGACAGGGAAAGGCACTCTCCACAACGCAGATACTCCCCTGTTCGAGATGCCCGGGGAGGACGTGCTTTTCATGGTTAGTGTTTTGTGTATATTTGTTTCTTTCAAGAATGATCACCAGTTTTTCTTGGTTTTTATTTGATGCATGATGGAAGCGTTAAAATTCTAGATGTCGTTCTAGAGGACGATTGTTATTTCTCACAATCCAAAAGGGGAGGAAAGAGAGAATAAACTCTGCATAATTTTCATTCATCAAAACTTCTACGGAAATCTTAAACAACAAAATCTATTTATAATGTAGAAAACCTAGGATATTCTATAGATACTATCCTAATTTGAAATTGAAATAAATCTGAAAAAGAAAAAGAAGTATATAATATAAAATAGAAAACTCCTAATTATTGCATATCTATTCCCCTTCAATGTAAAAGAAGGTCCTTTTTTTCCATCTTATGACTTTCCTTTCCTTTCCTCTTCTTTTTTTTTTTTCTTTGTAAGTTTTTAGTAGAAACTTTCAGTGTTTCCTGAACTCTGTTTTCTTAATCATCCAAAGGATGACATTTTGTGAAAATTCGTGTTTATACTGGAGTGTTGACTCTGCTTACAGCTTTTTTTGGCTCAGCCATCCCCAAATAATTGAAATTCAATTTCTTGATATAGATCTTCGATTTTTGGAAATTTATAAAGTTCTTCCGCCAAGCCCTGATCAATGAACCTACAAAATCCTTCAAGTTTTATTTGATTAAACCCAGGTATTGTAGACATTCCCTGTTTTTCATGTCGGAGCATGGTAAATTGATTTCCCATCTATCGAAAAATCCCATTATTGACTCAGTCTTCATTGCATCATATAGACAAATGGAGGGACTTTAGACAAATGGAATTTCTATTCTGTTTCCTGAATCACATAAAATTTTAATCAATTACACATATAGTATGGAGGGAATACATAGTAACGTGAGAGTAAAGAGAGATTTATCCTCCAATTTTCAATTGTTTTGGAATTAAAAAAAAGAAAGAAATTGGAAAAAGACTCTTGGAAAGAAGATTCTTATTTATTTTATGAAATTTTCCAGAGAAGGGTAAGACATTCTTTTAATATTTTTTCCTTATTTTCTTGTTTATTTATCTAACTGTGACTTTCACATTGCAGGATACAATCCTCCTAGGTCCGACGTTAGGAGGAGGTAATAAAACCTTCTCGTTTTGTGATGGCTCAGTTAACAGGAAACTTCCAAATGCACTTATCTAACATGGATTGAAATGTCTTAAATAACCCGAATCAGTAAATCAAGAATGCCTTACGCAACTAATTTGTCTGTTTACACTGCTTGCTTTTTGTTTACTGGACATTTCTCACCTCTAGATACAATGTTGCAGTGACAGAAAATTCGGTAAGAGACAGCATGATGGTCAAAGTGATGTTTCTGGCAGCTTGAGGGCTTCTGATGGGACTGATGACAGGGGAAAAGAAGAAAAACTTGCATCATCTCGTTCTAAGGACCTTCTCCGCGATCAGGTTCTTAAGGATTTTCGCTAGTGAATAGTTATTGTAGGCTTTCTTTGTGCATCATAGCTTTCTTATATGCTTTATTTAATATTCATTAGATCCCTCAGATTTCAAACGGATGTTAACCTGCTTCTTTCCAGATTAAGGAGATGAAGCTTGATGTTGATTTACTGAATGACAACAAACAACAACTTGAGGTCAGTGTAACTTCTTTTGTTCTTGCCTTCACTACTGCGACTATTAACGTTATCTGATCGTTTTTGTATGCATGATCGTATTTTTGCTCTTGCTCTTCCCATGATGGTAGTCTGATTAAGAATGTAGATGGTTGAATCAAGCTGGATGTGGCTGAAAAATAAAATACTCGGCATAGCTTCGTATCAACAAGATTCTGTGCTTTTTCAGAAGACCTAAGTTTTTGTTTTTAGTTTTGACTTTTGATAAGGAGAAACAAGAAAATAATCGTGAGATTGAATGAAGGGCTTTGGAAAAACATTGCAAAAACAAGCGGTTTTTGAAGTCTCGTCTATCTTTTCCTCGCTACATTTATTCCTTGACTTTACCGTTCGTTTTGCTTTCAGACATGACAGCTGTAGGTGGTTTATAATTCACTTTTTCAGGTCGAACTGAAAGAGAGGAGCCAAGAAGTGGACAGTCTTTCTTATAGGATTCAGGAACTCGAGTCCCAACTTTCAGAAGAGAAGGAAATCTTTAAAAGGTAAATGTGGAATTAAAATGTTGTGATGGTGGCTCTTGGATTACTATACTGTGAAATCAAATGGAAATGAGTAATATCCTAAATTTCCATTGGTTTTTGTTTATTGATTAATACAGGATTACTTCAAGAATTAAGAAGTTCATCAAGGCACATAGCAGTTACACACGACTGCAAAATGAGTTGAAGAGGCAAGCCTTTTATGTTGCTTTTGTATTTCTTGATGGTTTTTTTGACATTATTTCTTGGATCGTGGAGATCAGTCAAAGGAGGGAAATGAACTTGCAGGTTTAAGCATTGTTTGTATGGCAAAATCTCCCTATTTTTCTCGTTCATGGATTCTTGTAGAGCCTTGCTTACTTCTGTATCACATTAATAATTCGATATTCGTAACATTTATGATTAATGAGGTTGAGATTGTGGTAGTGGTAGTTGTTTTTTTCATAGATCTTATTATCATGCAACATCCACAGGTCACAAGCGAGACTTGATAAGTTGGTGGATGACTTCAGCTTCAACATTACACAGCTTGTTCGGAATGAAGAGGATACCAATAACATTGTTGGTGATGTTGGAACTGTTACAAATCATTTGGCTGATAGACTTGCAGAACCTAAGGACCAGACTTCTCCTGCAAAGAAAAAATTCTACTTCAACATGAACGTGGAAGGATCAAAATCAGGTAAGACTTTTGTTTTTCTTCTGCTAATGGATCTGTGTCAGATGAGCGTGTTTCAGAACATTTGTAATGTTTTTCTATTTTCACAGCAAAAGTGTCAAAAGGGGGACATGCAACTGGACACCACGAAACATCCCATGGGAATGCACAGGATATTGATGTCAATGGTGACATGGAAACCTTGCCAATCAAAAATAAGAAGAGAGCTATCGATAAGATACTGGATAATGAAGGCAAGGCCAAGCGACGTAAAGATTTTTTGAAGGGTCTTAGTTCTTCAGATAAGGTATGCTCCATCCTGGTTTGTTGTCTGGATTTTGATAGTTCTTTTTATGATATTTTCTTCCGGCAAGCCACTCTCCCCCTATTGTGGTATCCTTTCTGCATTGGGTGTTGATTAACCTCCATCATACTTAATGTAGTCTTGTTGACATATCTCAAAACCCTCTTGTACATGTGTAAGTCGCTGGACAGAAGGCATTATATGGACTTTAGTTACAGGATCCTTTCTTGACTTGGTTGTAACCAAAATCACTAATCTTAAACCTTTCTGTTTAAGGTAGCCCTCGTTCACCAGTGGAAATTAGCATACTCATCTTTCCTGTTGAATTGTTCTATCCTCAACTAGGACATCCAGTTGTTTTTCCATATCAACTTTCTTTGGTGACCTTTCTTTATGGCACATGCCATTAGTAGTTCAACCCCCCCCCCCCTCTCTTTTTATCTCAGTTAGTTGATGCTGAAAATTTAGTTCATTGTGAAATTAGTATTTTGGCATCTCATCCCCTGTGCACATCTTTCCTCTAGCATTGACATGTTTTTTCACTGATAAATTTCTTACACGCTCTTTCAGATGAAGGGAATACATGCCACTGATGACTTTGAACTCTTCAAATCAGAAGACAAATCCGAGCCAAAGGAGGATGCCTTCCGAGCAGATCAGAACGGAATTGCTTCTGATGTAGTGAGCTTTCCATTACCCCCACCCCTACCACCTCCAATCAACAAAGATAATTATCTCCAGGTTCGTTTGTCTGATGGCATGGTTACTTTTTTTTCTTTTATAGCATGGATCTTCTTTTTCGTGCACTTCTATTTTCATAATGGATCGGATAGAAACATGAAGTTGGCATACTGTTGGATCATATATTGATGATCTTCGTTTTGGTTGATTGCAGTATAAGGGTGATGATGAGCAAGTAGAGGTTGATGGGCAGGAAGAGGACTTGGTGGAAGTGGATATTGTGTAAAATTTCAGATAACACCAGTTTTATTTATCTCTTTGTAATGAGAACTGCTTTGATAACTAGTTCGATGTACGTTTCGGCATCTTGATGTTCGTTTGTTCCCTTAGGTTCTCCAATGTGTCTTGTTCATCGCCTTAGCTAAACTGCCGCTGATCTATCGCCTTCCTTCTATGGCTGCCCCTTCGATTCGAAGGGTCACATTTCACTGTTTCGACAGCTTGATGTATTTGTGTTTCTGTTTTTTTTGGTCAAGGACTATAGTGGAAAAAAAATTTGCAAGCCGAATTGGTCGACTCGAGTTGGTTACATTTTCACGACGATAGTTCTTTGGACACCACCGATGTGTTTTGTCTGTTGGAACCAGCCTGTGCATGCTCTAGTCACGAAGATTCACTCGTCTTTTGATGAAATATCTATGACTAAGATCCATGAACTTAAATCAAATCAATTGCCATATTAAAGTACCAATGCTCATGGCATTCAAAATGGCGTACATATTATAACATATTACGGTTGGAGAGGGGAAAGTACGGTGTATTGTATAAATGATTAAATATGTTATATTATTCTCTTCGTTCCATAATATAGGTAATCAGTTGATCCGTCTAGTGGATACATGTGTGTTAAATTTTTGTGAAATTTGATGAGAAAAAAATATTTTTTTAATGATAATTAGATTTATTATATCAGTTCTGAGAGGAGATAACGGATATATTGTAACAATTATTGCTTTACTTTTTTGTGTGTAAAAAGATGGTTAAATATGATATGTTACATATATTTTGAAACGATCCAAAATAGATAAAACATTAATTATATGAAGACATTCATATGTTATCATAAATGTTATTACATCAAATTTCAATCGTTGATAGTAAAACAACGAGTCATCTTCATTTCATAGTTGACTAAGATGCACTTGTTCCTCTTAAACCTCCCATGGTGAGATAGATTAACTTTGACTAAAACATGTAAAACATATCAAAAAAGTAAAAGATTTGTACATGTAATCAAGAGTCATTTTAATCCTAACATGTGTTGAAAGGACAACCATCACCAATGATAACACAGCAGATCCCATAGATACTCGTTTATGCCAAATCTAATTCTAGCAAAAGCCTGTGACAGATCGAGATTTGAGGCCTTGCTTGGACAAAAAAATTACCACAAATTCACACAGCGGTATGAGAAATTTAAGGAGAAATTTTCCGTGATCCAAAGCATTAGAAGAAAAACTCACAAAAAAAACAAGCTCTTTGTGGTTCAGAATTAATCTAATGTTAGCATCTCTGTCTACTTGTACCTCTTCTGCACACTATTCTATTTTCTCTCTTTTGCCTAAACTAACAACAATGGGATAAACTAGCCATTGAGATTGTTGCTTTGTCGTTCTTGTTCTCGATCTTGATCTCGTCATTTACAAGAACATAGAAGATAGAACTTGCTTACACGATCAAGTCTATCATGTACCGTGTCGCATTGGCTATGTTTGATATTGATGTAAGTCTCGCTGAATAAGAACATTACTGTTTGCATATCTGTCGTTTGAACACGAATTTTTAGCAGCCTTGTATTTTTGTCATTCATGTATCGTATTGTTCTCGTTCTGTATTTTCCTGCATTTTGTTACTGAGGAACCAGGAGATTTTGGCGTGATGGATCCGATCTGTGAGTTCTGCGGGGTGGTAAGGGCCGTTGTGTACTGTGGAGCGGATGCTGCCCGCCTTTGCTTGCAATGTGATGGGTTAGTCCACTCAGCCAATGCAATATCTCGTCGACACACCAGGTCTCTTCTGTGTGATAAGTGCAGTTCACAGTCAGCGACTATCCAGTGTGAGGACGAGAAGTTATGCCTATGTGAAGGCTGTGGTCACAAGGGGAATGGTTCTGCCGGACCAGGGCACCAGATGGTGCCATTGAATGGCTACTCAGGCTGCCCCTCGTTGGTCGAGTTTGCGAAGATCTGGGCTTCTGTTCTTGATGTCCCCTTCAGCAGTGATACCCAATCTGGAGTGAATGGGTCCTTGGCTCCTGTGCCTATGAATGAGAGTAGTATGATCAATACTTGTTCTGAGACTTGCATCGATTCTTCTCCGATCTTGGCTACCCCTTTGAGCTTTGCACCGCCATGTTATCAGGATGATCATACTCCTTTCATTTCCATGGAACCGAATCTGTGTCAGGTATCGCCAATGTCTCTTTATCTCATCTTTGTTATCATATAGATCCAGCTTGTTTAAATAGTACGAAGATCTGTGGCCATCGTCATGTTCACCCACATTTGCAGCAAAAATGTCAGACATCCTGCAATTTTTACTTCAATCTCCAATAGTCTTGACTGTATTTTCAGGATTGCTCGAGCACGGAAAACATCACCGAGACCGATACTATATGTGAAGGTCTAAACATGGATGATCTACTGATGCATTTGGAGAACGACCAGGAGATACAAAGATGCACAGAAGATCAACCCAGGTACCAATCAGATCTTGTCGACTTGGACTCTCTGTTGATGGATAACTTCTCAGTTACAGGGTCTAACAGATTTCCCATCACAACGACATTAAAGGTGATGCCGAAACTTTAGTTTAGACAGTGTTCCTTGGATCATATCACTTCTTGAGAACTTCGTGTTCATAAATCTCAGAATGAGAAGCAATTCTAGAAAAATTATACTGTACTAGCTTGTATTTTCTCTGTGAATAGTTAAGTTGTTGGCACAATTGACAGGACTTGAGTTTTGGTAGGCACAATCACTGGAGGCTTCTGATTACTTCCTGGCTTTGCCATCTGCTGGTTCACTTGGTGGAAGTTCGTCGAATATGATGCAGGCAATGGGTGGTCTTCTCATGAACCCGAGCTGCACCAGAAACATTGGCATGAACTTTGCTACAGGACAAGTTCCTTCAAGTATATCCCTTTCAATGTCCAACATCACAGGAGAAAGCAATGGAGCTGACTATCACGACTGTGGGCTCTCTCCCGCTCTTTTGACAGGCGATTCATCTCGGGAATCCGCTGTTGGAGCAACCTGCTCACAAGCAAGGGATAAAGCTAAGATAAGATACAAGGAGAAAAAGAAGACTCGAATGTAAGCATTTTCAATTTAATGTTAATGTGAAAAAAACATGCTATTTTCTAACCATTTCTGTGATAGTTCAACCGATTCGAGCATTATAACATAATGACACTATTACAATTTGGTGGGGTCTTAACCACTGGGGTGAATAGGCCCGATGAATGGCTACGTTGCAATACATGTTTATCAGGAATGTGTGCTTTCTGGTGCAAATAACAAATGGTTCACCTTTAGCAGGCATCTCAAGGATAAAAAGCCTTGGGCTCTCAAACAATCAAGGAAACAAGATACTTTCTTCTGGAATCCACGATGTTAAGCTATAACTGAACAACTGTGTCTTATTCATTTTGCAGGTTTGGAAAGCAAATAAGATATGCTTCTCGAAAAGCCAGAGCGGATACAAGAAAACGGGTCAAAGGAAGATTTGTGAAGGCTGGTTAAGCATATGACTACGAGCCTCTAGAAAGCTAACATTCAGCCTTATCCTCAAGTTGGATGCGCATATTACTAACCTAGAAAGGTAACGAGAATATGATGGAGAATTTTGATACAATTTCAAAGGATCCCACATTGAAAGATTATGTCTTAATGCTTTCTTTGAAGCACATCTTTTGCAGATTCTGTTATAGATATCAGATCATAGTTGAAAGAAAACCATGCTACTGCACCACAGCCTCTCGATCCAGCTCCATGGAGTGCAGATTCGAATGGTGTCTACCATAATTCCATAAAGCTAAATAATACCTGATTCGTTGATCTTGGAAGAATTCTCAGTCACTTGCCAAGGAGACAGATAACTTCCCTATTTTTTGCCGCTGTTGTTCCATTGTTGCTGCGAACTGCATGTTGAGTTTCTTCATTCCTTAGAAGCGAATAAGTTACTGTTGATGCTGCATGTTGGTGTCTGCATAACAGCAATATCCTTGAGTGGGGAGTTGAATCTACTTCAGTTGCTATATCCTTGAGTTAACAAATACGACATTCAAAATTTAACGATCTACTAATTGACAGTGAAGATATAACACAGACCAATTGCTTGTCTCATAAAAACAAACAATCACGAGCATCGACAACTTCGAACTAAACAGTTTATTCATGATAATTATGACTGGAAACATATAAAACAAGAGCAATGACACTATCTAGATGGCTAGACTTCATGGTATGGAAACAGATTTCAAAAAGAGAAATATCAACTACAATCACTGGCAGCTAACCTCAAAAGATAGTCACTCAAAGTGCCCCGATCATGATCAAACTCGGCCAACGTTACATCGTCTTATAACAAGTATAGAACCAAACACCTCAGATCCAACATTGATCTTTTTCTCACACAATTAACGCACATCGCATCCCTCAAAATAAAAAGTCTTCTTCCAAGTAAACCCTAATCATGAATCATACACACGGTCATCCAATCGACGGTATTGAACCGTGACGATTACTTTCGATCGCAGCAACACAGAAATCACAGTACAAAACGAGAAAACCCAAAAAAAGGAAACCACGTGAAATCGAGTCATAAACATTGGGGAACTGCCATGGCGCTCCAAATTTGATTCGATCAGATCGTAGAAATGTATGGAAGCGTACAAGTCCAAGTTGTGGAGGGAAATCGAGAGGGGTTTGAAGCAGTCGAATTGGGCCGGCGCCGGCATCGATTCCAGTGAACCGGTGACGGAGAATGATGTGCGGCCACGGTGGAATCTGACGGTTATACCTAAATGGCTATCATACATAAACAAGGGAAAATATCACTTTAATCTCTTAAATTTCTTTAAGTTTCTGATTTGATTTTGGTATATGACCCTTCATTTTGAAAATAAATATATGTTTTTATTGTGGAGGGTTTTATATTAAAAGAAAAATATTTAGGGATATCATATATTAAAAATTAAGATTTTTCAAAATTTATAAGGATTATTTACCTATTATCAAAATTTGAGAAATCAAAGTACCAAACGTAGATAGTTGTAGATGTTTGGCAAGTCTAATGCTATTTTGGTATCGCTATATGTATGTTATATCTATGAATAGTGTTGCTTTTTCCGTCCCATAACAAATACAATATTGCATCATCAGTACATTATTCAACACGTATTTTTGAGAAATTTCGTTATTCGTTTCAACGATGTAAGAAAATTATGTCAGGGGTCAGGATTGAAATATATAATTTAAATTATCATTACTGTTTTATAATAATATTACGTAAAACGATATTTAATCATCCCGCGAACAATTCGTAATTTAAATAATTTTATTATTGACCTAAACTAACGTTACATTTTTTATAAGACAGAGATAGTAATATGTTATAAAATACCAATGTTCCTCCAAAGCTGTTTAGCTATATTTTGATATTGGAACTTGATCAATAGTCAAAGCAACACATGCAGTTGTCTTTCTTGTCTCCAAAATTATAGAATTGCTATAATATGGCTTTAGTCATTTTTGTTGTCATATATAGCATGAGATATAGCTATATGTAAAATTTGGCTAAAAAATTTGAATTATATTATGTAACATTTGTGGACCATTGCTATATTTTTACTATAACAATCCATATGACTAAGCACTTGGACTTCCTTTTAAGGCCATAAATAAACCGAGTCAAGACGAGTCTAACATATTTTGGGCTCGTCTCATTTAGGACTTAAATAGATTTGGGTTTGAATTCAAGTTTGATTCAAGTCGAGACAGTCAATCTTATTTCATAAATCGTTAGCCTTGGGTTCGACTCGTATACTCATTCGAGTCTATTCGAGCTCGAGCCGAGTCAATTTTTTTATAAATAATTCATAACATCTTTAGAACTCAAGTTTAAAAACTATTATTAAATCGCTACCTAGAAATTTAAATCGGTTAAATTGACATTGAAAATAAAAGCTAATATCAATTGACCATGAATTGAAAAAATCATTTTATTTGAGCATATCACCTAATAATAATTCTATTTATATATAAAAAGATATGATACTTTTTAGAAATTATATAAAAGATATGAGAGTTTTATAAAAACTGAAATTTGCTAACCAATCTGTTGCTTCGTTCCCTTCTCTATATACATATTACACCAATACCTCTCAATCAAGCTCGAAGAGTTGTCTGTTAGGTTTGATGAGTTGAAAGTGAGAATGAGCTAAGTTTTCAGTTTTTTGAGTAGCCTGATTTGTCCATAAGTTATCAATAAGTGAATTAGTGATTGATAAAAACTTTAGGATGGCTTGGAATCAAGGTACAGCCATATAGTGAATGATCATTGTATGTGTCGGAGAAAGTTTGTAAATTGATCAGCTGCATACATGGCGACATAAAATTTTAAAATTCTCGGACACATTGTATGACCTGATATTTTATGCGATTTGGTCGGACAATGTTTTCCTGACTGGCTTCATCACCGACTCTATGATTCTTCTAACTATTAATGTCCATGGATCTAATCGAACATAGTAAAATACACAAAGGTCTTCGATCCGACACCAATCAGAGAAAAAGAAAAGGTATCTTCAATGATCTCGAGGACTCATCGTCAGCTTCACCATCACCATGATCGTCATCACAAAACCTCGACGAATCACTCTTCTTCGAATTCCCTACATTGAGGCCTGGCAAGATCACCTCGGGCGACGATCCAACCACACACCGGTTCCTGAATCTCCGGCAAGTAGAACAAATAAGGAACCTGATGTGCCTGTTGGCTAAGAAGTTGGCACCGTGAACCCATTGGTCGCATTTTCTACACAGATACGCTTGGTCGGCTTGACAGTACATGGATGCCTCTGAGTTACATAGCTCACACAAGGCTGCACCATGACCATGATGATGATGATGATGATGATGAGGTTTTTCCTGGTTATGGTTTGCTTCTCCTTGTTTGACTTGGCACATTGTGTAGTATTTTCAGATGGGAGAATATGTGATGAAGTTTTGTGGAGGAGTCGTGGTTTGGGTGGTGGGAGTCGTCATATTTATAGGAGTGTTGGGATGCATTGGAAGTTACATTGAAACATCCTAGCTTAAGGGAAAAGGAGAGGTGTTGCCTATTTGCTAGTTAGGGACATAATTACGATTTTGCAGTTGTTTCTTATGTAGTAACTCGACCTGAAAGGGTTTTAAGAATTCATTTTCTTTTTATAAGGGTTAAAATCACTTTTTTTTGTTTTGACTTTTTGATCCCATATTTATAACGTCCTTATTGACGATCCTTCAATCCGTCACCATTTAGAAGTCTTCGAACAATGTGATATCTCACACCGGACTGTAACCCTTGTCCCTCTTACTAAGACTACATAATATTGTTTTACAATATGGTCAATACCTGATATATAAACAATCATTTCAAATCCAGAGATTAATCGTTACTCTGGCAATGACTTCGTCTTAAGGATGTCAACATTTTCATCTCTAGTGGTTTTTAAAATTTGGGGATTATGTTTGTGTGACATGGTGTTATCTGTCGTGCGATGGTAGTGAGATGAATCGATTACGATTAAGCCTACTTAACCTTATAATTAGTTATGCAACCGAAGATCAATAACGATCATAGTCCTATTGACCTTAGTACGTTATACACGCAAATGTGCAATATGTGATTCTACGTTCGAATATTGACGCGTTTTTCTTTGGCATCATATAATTAATAACCGCGGTACATACATCGTAGTAAATCGACTAGACCATATATTCTAGCTTGACCAAAGCTTGAAGCAATGGAAGATGCTCAAAGGAATTATATCAACCATATGATTCGTCTGACAATTTAATTATGGTGCCAGCAATGATAGAAAGGGGAGATATGTGTATGGTCATAAACTAAAGAGATTAATATCATGGGCCCCGCATCTCAGTTTAGCCATGACCACATATGGCATGCACCAATTACAGTGTCATTTGTCTTAGAATAATCAAAGAACCTTAATTTTAATTTAGTAAACATTACTATCGTTGCCCTTTTTTCCTAGCTGGGTTTGAATAATTAGGTTTTATGAAAGTGATTAGTAAAAGCTTGTAACTTGTACCGGAATTATTAGTAAATGTACACCAGTCCATGAAACAAACAATATCATGTTTTTTTTGTGTTAGTTAGAATCAAAACACGGTGTAAGTTGGTGTATTCAAAATTATGTCAAGATAAACTCTTGCCCGTATAAACTTTCATCTTATTTCTTCTCGGACGATTTGGGTTACCCGAGATGATAATGTTGGATTAATAGCAGAACATAGGGTTATTCCAATTCATCTCTTTTGTTCAATTCTTCTCATCTTACACATTTTCTTACCTTCCAAGGAATATATCAATAGTGAAACTCGGTTCGTGGGAAGCTTTCTATCAAATAAGTGATTGACAATATTATTCGCATCTTTAACACGTACCTAAATGTAATACGTACACGTCCATGACATTTGAATTGAACGGTGCAGATGCAACCCAGAGAGGCCAAATAGCAGGATTTTTCAAAAAAGCAGGCAAACCAGTTTTCACCCTTTTTGTCCACAAAATTTCCTGGGTTTGAAATTGAAGAATCTACACATGTATGGCTGATGAAGACCCGATGAGCTACTATCATTGATGATATAATTTGTCAACCACCTTTAGATTCTCGCCACCATATAACACATACACGTTATTGATATTTCTAAGAATCAATTTCATGTGTTGGATGGATACATATACGATGTTCGTCTATGTTGTGGTGGAGATTTGTTGTTGTGATCGATGCGAACAAGTATGTCAACATTATAAGGTGGGGGACTAGAAAAGGTATGGTGATCGAGATTTAGTGAAACTTGCTTATCGCCGAAAAATAGGATGATGAAGATCGATTATTTCTGTTCGTGTTCTCGCTATCATAAAATAGGATGACGATGAACTATATACTTCTCATCGGTAGCAACAGAGAAAGCCTGTCAACCAAATATTTGGTCACCCCAAAATGAAAAAGCGTCCACCTAGCTTCTGTTTATCGTTCAAATCATGACCACGAGGATGCTTTAATAAACACATGTTCCTTCGGTTTTATACTAATTAATATATATATTAAAATATAAATCTTATTTTTATATCAAATTATATATGATCATTTTTATTAGATTGAAATATGATATATTTGATTGTCGTTATATACATATCAAATTTTGTTTCGTAATATTACGATAAATTTGAGTGGGAGGAGTGTGACGTGAAGCTGAAGCAAACCATCATTGAGCACGCTTGTTTTAATTAAGCAATAGGTGGACGACGAACTTGGACATTAGTCATTACTCAACAATCAGACCTCATGTTTAGTTAGGATGTCCCCCGATTTTTTCCTGGTAAACCAAGTATTTCCTCTTTTTCAACAAAATATAATCAATTGATTTAATACGATAATTTATGTGTGTTGTTTTTTATGATAGAGACTAATCTTTTGTTTTTGTGAGTGAGAGGAGTGAAAAAAAAATAAAAAAATAAGTTAATGTGATATAAAATAATTCTAACAAAAAATATTTTGATATTTTTATAGAAATAAATTTTTTAAATATGATAATATAATAAATTAATTAAAATGATTTAATTTTAAAAATATTATAATTTTATCGTAGAAGAGATAGTAGCTGATAGAATTCCCAAGTTGAACAAATTGATGACCACAAATGTAGAATATATATTGGGTAGAGGGTGAATTAACGAAAACAAAATTAACACGTGTTTATATTCAAGAAGTTATTTCCTGACGAGTCCAATATAATGCTAAATATGTTTTATTATCAAAAATATAACAATAATTTCATAATATGTTATTTTAATGGGGTTATATTTTCATACCGTAATTGGCCTTTTGTTAAATAAATGATTATATTTAACATAAAAAATAATAAATATATATTCAGTACCACACAAATATGAAGACAAGCCATAACAATATAAAAAGATAAAAATTCAATAAAAAAATGATGTTTAATTTTAATCTTTCTTCTAGAAAAAAATATCAAAATATACGCAATATTATTGGATTAATATAAACAAATTATAATTTTTTAATATTATTCATAAATAAAATATAATTATAATTTTATAAAAATGGTTATCTTCATTGAACATATGTCATCTGAAAACAATAATCGCTTTATGACATGATTAAAACAAAAACAAATTACACCATTCACTAAAAGTCAATGTTTCTTGACCATTAGTTTATGGCATCCATCGGTCGATATTCGATAACATTCGCAACAACTGACAAAAATAGAATGGAGTATTTCACATCGTATCCCTAATACAATACATATTTCACACAGTATTATCCTTTAAAAAAAAAACTCCGGCGACGGCGAACCCTGTGTCACCGCCAACGACTCGTCCCTCCCCCGGCGGATCTTGAATCTTCGGCTCCCTCTCCGCCACCTCATTCTCTCTTCACCTGCTGTCACGGTCAGCGAACCGCTCCTCCGTGCCCCTCAGTGTCGCCGTCGACCGCAATTATCGGAAGCCGGGCGGTTCATCTTCGGTCCGGCGAGGGCGACACTTTCTCCTCTGCCGAGATTCTCGCGGAATTTCTGTTCGAGTGCGTTCTAGTGGGGCCAGAGTTCGTCGGAGAAGAGGATGTAGTCATTTTGGAATCTGCTCTGTTAACGTGGTTTCATTCTTCTCAAGGGATGTATTACTATACATATTCTGTATACATTATATATACATATAAATATAAATTATTGATGTTTTACGATAAATTTATAGTAAATTGTGTTTGATCGTCGTTATACGCGTATCAAATTTCACATCGATATGTGTTTTATATCAAACAGTTGCATCCTTTCTAAGACGGATGGATATTATCTATATCGAGATTTAGTGGTCGATGATGTATGTCCTTCGGGTGCACTATCCGGTGCGGAGGACGAGTTTCTGCTTTGTGACCTCTTATCTGGGAATTTCATCTGTTTAACGGAGTTACAGTACATTGCTGATCGTTGACAGATTCAGGTAACTTCCATTCTACGCTACATGGGAACTTTCAATAACATATTAGCATCTTGAACACGTGATAGTGATTTGATTCCATGATATTTATTACCTCATTTCAGATTGTCTGGTGATCTGAGCCGGTTTCAGATTTTGCGTATTCGCTTCTTCGTCTCCGTGTTTGATGTTGCGCTAGGACGAGTCTTGTTGTAAACACCTGCATTTAAATCCTTAACTGATGCAACACTTCAGCATCAACAACTCACTACACACTAGCCAGCTGCCAGTTTTTATGAGCATATCAAAGTATATGATACTGTTTTGTCCCATGTCTTTCACTCATATCCTCGAACAAATGTCAAATGAGGCAGCACCATTTTTATATGTCGGGTTCACAATACAAAACCTGCATGATTATATCAGGAGTTGGGTCCGTTATTCGTTAATAACGATTGGTTTCGTAGTATTGAGTGTGTTACCATCAATCTTCCCCTGGAAGGACGCTTTTTCCTTCATTGTGTTGGGTTTTTTGAAAATAATGTGGCGTTTTGGGGGGCTGGGTTTGCATTGAGTTCGTCTCTCGCAAAGGTGTTGGGTAGGGTTCTGGATTCGTGCTTGCACAGGTACCCGCATTTGTTCGCAAGTGATGGCAGGATTCATGCTTGCTTGGCAGAGCTCGGAATTGGTTTAACTCGCGAAGCTGGGTTTCATCATGTGGCTATTGAGGCGGAAAGGCTGAAGTCGCCGCCCTTGAAGTGATGCATGCTTAGGTGGGTTGACGTCCATGTTAGGTAGAAGCTTCAGTTTTTGCAGGTTAAGGACTGATTGGATCATCTTGAAACATGATTGGTGTTGGCGGTGAACAGACCATCGTGGCAGGATTCATAGTGGACCATGAAGTTTGATTCGGTCGGCCGATGTCCATCAGTTGCCGAAAGTCTAGGTCTGCGTGGCAAACGAAAAGGATGTTGATGTAAAAGATTACTAAGGGTTATGTCTTTTTCTTGAATCTGATGTTGATGTAAAAGATTACTAAGGGTTAGTATGTCTTTTTCTTGAATCTGTACTGAAGGTTCCGTTTATACTAGCGTAATACTGAACCCTATCATTGAAAATCTATCATTGGAGGTGACCATAGTTGCCCTGACAGCATTCCGCAGATCCAATCTGCCGATGATTGAACACAAAATAACATCTGGTAACTTACACCAATCTCTCGTGGGCAATGCTGAATGATCAGCTCCGACAAAACAACTTACATCCATGTTGATGAAATTGTATGAATCAAATCATACAATGAGATCTAATAAATACTTGCCCGCAAAATATCCACAACAATTAAGATAAAAGATTTGTAATTTTAAAAGTGCAAATTATTAATATATCATATTTTGAAACTTATTTACCAAACCCCAAAGTTTTTAATTATCATTTGATTTTTTTTAAAATAAATCATCAGCAAACTTTTCCTTTTTAATCACAGACAAAGACTTGATTTGATTCTTCTCAAATAAATCAACCCTGATTTGATGATATCAAATCTAAATCCAGAGATGCTGGATATGAACAAAGAAGATGATCGTATCAAAGCGACAATTTTGGGCAAAGAACTTCTGGGGATGTGGAACATAGTGAAACCTGATGGGTGCGGAAACTTCTATGAATTTCATAGAAACTGGAACCCCACCAAGTGAAACAAGTGATAGAAACCAAGAGATGCCGGAGTTGAAGGTTTGTTCTCGTTCTCACAAGTTGTGGAAGCCCCTCCTACTTGATTAGAGTTAAAACATCAATTGGATTTGGGGATTGATTGACATGTTTGCAGATTGATTGTATACGATAGAGAGAAGATTGAAGATTCTGAAGGGTGGATGGACGTAGACGACGAACTCACTTCTAATGTCGTTGATGAATAAGCTCGAAAAGGTTTGCGATTCTGGGATGCACGGTCTTCAAAAATGAATTGGCACACGGACACACTCTCGGTGGAAGGTTCGATGGAATGGGCGAGGCAAACAGGGTGCACTGTCAATGGAAGGGACCTACTTTCGTGATGTATTGTCGATGGAAATGGGGCGTGATCGTAATCATTTTTACGTAAATTTAACCATCTGTTACTTAGCATTTATGATGAAAAATATGATTATTTTTACATTTCAGGAACAAATTATTGAAACAATTCAGTGATCCAAAGACAAAACCAACAATTCAGTCCATTTATTCAGAGGCCCAATACAATGATGATAACAAAGCAGCCCAACAGCAAAGCAGGCTCAAGTTCATTATTCTTCGTTTCCAGAAGCCGCCGTATTCAAAAGCCGCCAGTCAACAAAAACAGAGTCGTGCCAAATTAATCCAGCAAATCTGCGCAGCCAATCTAGCACAATCATCCTCCAGAAGATCATGTTCAAACATTCTAGTCCATGCTTCTTCAATAACAGCCATTGCAACAATCAACTAAGCCCGAATTTTCAAAGGAAGCATGATTCAGAGATAAGGTTTGTCGGATTTGCTTACATCCGTGTTGATGTATTTGATCATTGCAATCCATCTATAAAAGACGACCACAAACTGCGAAGGAAAAGAGGAAAAAATACGGGGAGAGACTGTAATATATAGAAATACATAGGTATACCATAATATATACAGAGTGTTATACTGTAAACAAAGCCGAGCCTTCGCGGCTCCTTGTTGCGGGTGCAATTGCGACTCCAAGGCGCGGCTTGAGTGTTTAAAGAAGAAGAAAGTGAAGAGAAGCCAAGGAGAGGCAGCGGCTTGAGTGTTTAAAGAAGAAAGTGAAGAGAAGCCAAGGAGAGGCAGCGGCTGTTTGAGGGAAGGAAAGAGGAGGAAGTATAAGGTTTTGAATGAAATTGGGCTCAAAGCCATTGAATTTTAACCCAATTTCATTTAAACTCAATATCTTTCGGTCCAACATCATTATTTCGGTCCAATTCAAAATTCAACATAAAATTGGTGCACTCTTTTATTATTATTTCATGTTATTTAGTTCATTGAATGATGTGTTCTTCAATTATTAAAATCATGAACTAAATTTTATAAGATTAAGGTAAAGGTTTATTAAATTTATAAATATGTATTATTATTACGTTGTGATTAATATAGTGCATGATTAAGTGGTTATTATGCTTTTAATGCTTTCATTAGATTGATCACCTTTTGAATGATATGTGACATATAATTGAGATCGAGAGGAGATATTATATGAATGCTCAATTAATAATCACCGTGGATTAAATTGATATAAAAATATATAATTTGATACATGCAGCAGTTATACACATAGATGTCACATTCCTGTGTTGAAAGCTAAAAGGATTTCATCAAATATAATGCATTAGCGTTTTTCTAAATTCATATTAGAAATAATATGGGTTGTTAAACAATAATAGTGTCAATATTGTTCTAGAGAAAATATTAATGGTTTCAGGAAATCCTGTTGTTACATGAGAATATAAATCACAACCATAATAATATTACATTGATATGAATTTACAACCTAAGCCTTAGCCACCTTTCACTCATTTTTAAATCGATATCAATTAGACAATCACCACTCATTTCATTGTCTAGATAAAGTAAGGATAACATAATTTCACTAATTGTTTACATAATCTCTGTGGGTTTGACAATCCAGTATTTATTTACCAATTATTACGCGACCAGTGCACTTGCTGTTTACCAGTTGAAAAAACTACACCGGTCAGGGCGTACTATCTGTTCCGTCGACGTAATATCTACCCCGATGACGTATTGTCAACTTGGACGACAAATGTTTGGTCTTTGGGCTAGAAGCAACTCCCGCAGTTGGAGCCTCTTCTCTCGCCTCGGTATCGACTTTAGCTCGGGCCCTTGAATCAGCAGTAGAGGGAGCCTGAGGGGCCGACTCGGGAGCTGGGTGCTTAGCCGCCCTCTTCGTCTTCAGCTCGATCATGGACACCATCTTCTCGGGAGCTGCAAAACAAAGAGAAAAGGGATGGAGGCCGGTCAGAGAATTTTCCGAGTTAATGGTCCCGAATTAAAGAAAGAAAGTAAGGTTAGGACCCACTGAAGTCGTGGTTCACCAGCTCCTCCTTTATCACAATATCCCCACAGAGGAACATCTCCTTTCCCTCTAGGGTCTTCTTTCACTCCACCAGAGGTTATAAGCCTCCGCCTTGGTCTCCGTCATCTCAGGCCTCTACAAGGCCTTGATATTCAGGTTCTCGACCCACCGATTTCGGAAGGACTAGGCTAACCCGTCCTTGTGTTTTGTCAGAAGGAATTTGGTCTTCCAGCCCTTATGCTCATCGAGAATTTTATTCACGAACTTAAGGTAAGGAAAGGAAGGTAGGCTCAGCCAACCAATCCTATTTTGACTAACGTGGAAGAAGTTAAAGAAATATCGAGACGAGATGGTCGTCTCGGCAATCCTGACCCTGAGGGTGGCAAGATAGGTGATGGTGATTTGCCACACCACATTAGGCGTGAATTGGAATGGAGAAAGACCCATGAAATAGAAAACGTACTCTATGAATGGGTGAATAGGGAATCGAAATCCCCCATCGAAGGTGTCGGTATAGAAGAGACGGAACTCGAGGTCAAAGGACGATAAGATTATGTGTTTTTTCGATGGATGGTAGAGTTCAGAAGACTCCCCAACTCGGTAGGAATCAGAGATAAGAAGGGCAGGCGTGACAGTAAGGGAAGTACAACACTTCTCAGGACGCCTAGGGTCAGGACTCGAAGGACTGACTTCAGGAACGGGCTCAAAATTAATCCTAGAACCTTTCTGAATAGACTCGTCCTGGGAAGAAGACGAAGGCAACGCGGCGGCCCCAGGTCAGGACTCCAGGCCCTGCCCGAGTTCGAAGACGGAGAAGACGCCCCCTCTCCCTGGGATGGACGATGTCTCTAGAGTACAGTCATCCATTTTCTGGGGAACTCTCCTAAGCCTAGGTCTCCTATACAAAAGGACACGCTCCTCGGAGTTCTCATTATCTGTTCGGGAGTGTATTATTACCTTGGAAGGAAAAAACTAGGAAATGAAAGAGATCCCTAGTTCATGAGAGAATGCCAAGTTCGGGGTAGAAGGAAATGAGAATGTGAAGAAGAGATGGAGGGACCATCCCCTTAAATAGAAACTTTTGGTGGGAAGGCCAGGAACCCACCACTCAGGGGCTGTCACGTCACCTAGGGATCTGAAGGGATGCTTCAATTCTGTCATTATGACGCCGTCCTCAATTCCATTATTCCCAGTTTGACGTTTGGAGTTCCTCAATCATTAACAACTCCAGGTTTCGTGATCGATTGGGATTCAACCTTATCCATTCCCGAATGGATAAGGCTCAACTCAGTCAAACCTTCAATCTTATCCACTCTTGAAGGGCTAAGGCTCAACTCGGTCAAATCCTCGAGGAATGTCAAGTCTGCCAGTCAAACCTACGAACCGAAGGCCAATGGTCCAAAAGATCAAAGGGATCAAAGGTCTGAAGACCAAAGTCCTCACCTGACTGAGCTCCCGACCCGGACTCTCCAACTCGGGACCTGGGAGGTAAGTATTTATGCTCAACATATGGTGATCCTATGGGTTATGGACCTAATAAAAGGTCCAACAACATTAAGTCAAGAGCCTCTTAAAGAAAGACAAGTGGCATCTCAGAGATGATCAAGTCTCCGTCTTTTTAAAATGATGACAAGTGTCCACCATGGAAAGGGTGAATAGTATCTTCTAAATATCATTATTTATTACTCACTAAGATAAGCTCTCCTTGTACTTCAACTCTGTCATTTCAATCATTTTAGCCATTTTTGGACAAAGACTGATTTAGCCATCAGAACCGATCCCCGACGATCTCACCTCGGACCCAACTAACCGAGTTTGTTATTTTTTATCTGTATAGGTTTCCATGTCACAACCAAACCTAAATCAACCAATCCAACAGACCCTCACCTGACCCACAATACTCAGTTCCAACTTTCGAATTCGGACCCAACAATCCCGACTTCGGCACAAACATTAACCATTTGATTAACGTGAGACACAACTATAATCTCAACTGTTATTGATAAGCAGAGTAATAAGATTTTGAATTTTGGTTCATTAATCTTGGAATTAATTAAAGTGGTTCAGGAAACCAGATTTGTTGGTGTGGTCAAAGGTGAGAGCAAACGTGGCCGGCGACTTGGAGCAAGCAGCGCCGTTGACGTGTGAGTCAATGAAAACGAGCTCCGGTTTTTTTGGAACACCTTGCTTGTCGCCGTGGGTATGATCACAGAGGAGTAAGTATGAAATTTACTTTTTTCTTTTCTTTTCATTTTATTCCCTTTCCTCCGTTCACCGCAAAAATTGTCAAAGACTCACGATATAGTATCAGAATACATATGATATAAAGCGGTCGATGTCTATTTCTTTCATTTTATTTGTCATGAGAAGGAAGAAAATCTAACTTTGACGTATTATATTAAATGAGCGGACATCGTTTTTATATCAAATTATGATGAAATATCATTCATAACATAAGTTATATATATACTGTCAATTTTCAATGGAGATGTAGATCAAGACATGGATACTCCAACGTTTCTAGTTAAGATTATAAATCCTGGCTAACAAACTATCGCAAACACACGCCAAATCATAGTGAAAAAGTGGGGGAACTTAATTAAATTCATTAGAAGAGGGCTTGCAGATATTGTCCGAGGCAGAGGGCGCCCATTGCTGCTACTTGGAAGAGAGAAACCCCTTAAGTGCAATTAAATGTTTTGTCTCTCCTTGATTTTAACACCAAAAACATATAGCTTTCATGGCTTCCATCGTGTGCGTGGGACGAGGCCAATGCTAGTTGATCCGATACACAAATTATTATTGTCATGAAACGAGTAATGTACATATTTGGTAAGGATATATAAGTGGCTAGATCGACCGAAGCAGATGTTTGCGTCACGAGTTAGAGTCTTGTAATCAAGATTTAAGTGTTTGATATACGTGATAGAACTTATCATTTGTTTTGTTGTAATTTCACTTTTTTTTTCTGAGGATCGTTTTCGATCGGTTAGCGAAGAAGGAGAAAATGGAATGTGAGATTGCTAGCTAGCACTATAGCATCTAAAGGGTATATTGCCAGTTAGCATTGAAAGCTCAGGAGCATCAAATTTCGTGGTCCAAAATCATATGCTTATGCATTGGTCTCTGTGTGATCTAAACTCTACCCCTACACTGTGGTCCAAACAAAAATTTCTGATTATAACAGGTTGACTTATGATGTTAATTTTTACGTACCTTAGGATAAAAAAGTGATCGATCTTTATACCATATTGATCAGCCAAAAATCCACTTAATTTAGGAATATTATTGATGTTATACGATTATATTATCAATTCAGATTTTTGATTGGATTGATCTCTTAATATAAGTAATGTCAGTATGTGACATCACTATATGCATACATATTGTTTTCAAAGTATTCCCAAAGTGAAAGGAGGGGTATATTTGTGTATGGACTACACTATATGATTTATAGTGACATACTATTACATGTAGCAGCTAGTACTAGTAGAAATATACCAACATATCAAGCTCAAATACGTGATTAAATTGAAAGCTTGTGTGTGAATGTGAGTGGGGCGCATAAAATTACATTCAATGCGAGATTGGTAAAGGGTGTGGGGATGGATATATACATGGGTCATTGTTTTGGCATGATAATGCCAATTCATGCTTCTATGTCCGTTTTATGTCGATCCTTTGATCACATCTTTCGTCGACAATTCTATTAAAACGCTGGAGGTGTCGAATCCTTGACTCGTGATTAAGCGAAGAAAGGATTAGCACTCAACCAATCCCTCTTAACATCATGAATACATAACATCTTTTATTAAATATCGCAAAATGTATAATCATCTATGGTCGATGAGAAAAAATTTGTTGCGTAAAATGGATGACAATGGCGTGTTACAAAATGTGAAACAAGCCGTACTCATTAATATTGCTATTGAATGATGCAAGGGTGCAAATAGCTTCATAATTGTTCTTTTGTTATTTTAAGTGAGATATGTGTCACGGTCATGATTAATACGAGTTACCCAATTTGTATATCCTTAAACAATGGTGATCTTTCACTTGTCCACATTTAATTTATCTACTGATGCATGTTAGGATACTGGCAAGCATGCATGGATTGCTTCATTCCAGTATTCGTACTATGAATATATGAATAACCCATGACCTTAAATACTAAATCTCGTATACGAATATATACTAGTAATATATAATTATATATAACCTTATTTGGTGAACGTAATCATCCGTTGAATTAGTTCTTTCAGCCTAATAGACTGATCACAGATCTTTTTCTTAAATCTGGAAAAAATCACTTGTATTGAAAGAATTAATCCAAAAATTTTAAAAATGGATCATCACAATGATTTGTCTGCAGTTACGACAGCCGTAGCCATGTTTTATATATTGAAATATAAATATCACTGATGATTATTTGTAGTATATAATATAACTCAATGAGACTCATCCATGTCCATTGCCAACTTAATTAATGCGGCCACTAATAATTTGAAGAAGGTTGTATGTACACTAATCCAAAACACATGCATGCATGTACAAATTATTTTCCCAAATTATGAATTGTCCAGTACTGTGCTTTTGGTCCTTTAATAAGTAAAAGATAAGGCATTGCAATTAATTAGCGTACATCCTTTTACAAAAATGGAGTTTTTTTTCGGTGTAAAAAAAAAGGGATTTTTTATTTTTACAAAAATAAGTGAAATCATGAAATACGTGGATACAAAATTAAACCAAGCATTATTTTGATTTGTGTTCATTTTAACGATCGTCTACGTTATTAACTCCATTGACAGTTTCATGAAACTTCTTTTTTTTTTTTTTTTCGTGAAAACTTTACCATGAGCGCTTTCACATGAAGGGAGTGGAAAAAGGAAACAAGACGCACCCCAAGTTTGGGCGAAGAATGACACCACAATATAAGTATACAATAGAAAATTTCCCCAAGGCAAAGTTTTCTTCATACTCCATTCCATTCAATATAATCAAAATATTTAAATTTAACACGAAAATTTATATATGTATTAAATTTAATATTTTTTTATCTCATATAATTGAAATATTTTGATGCGACATAAAAATATATGTATATCGAATATTTATGGATTTTGATGAATAAAGAATATTTTTTTTATAATAGTGGAGTTTAATATAATAATTAAGAGAGAAATAATTGAGTGTATTATAAGAGATGAGATTAATTTGATATTTTTTATGTTAAAAAATTATAAAAAAAAATATTTTAATTAATATGAAACGAAAAAAGCTTAAGTAATATTTTTACCTATGTGAATGAGTGAGAAAGAGAAATGAGAAAAAATAAAACAAAACAAATAGAGAAACGGTGGAGAGATTTATAAAGTAGAGGGAGGATTGTACTATTACCTTCATTTCAATTTATTTATAATATTTTGTTTCGATAGGGAATTTTATGTGTGTGTTGATTTTGTATGAAATTTGATAAAGAAAAAACATATTTTTCAAGATGATGGGATTTAAATGATATCTAGGAGAGAGAAGAAGAAAAGAGATGATGAGCTAGTTGGATTATATTATATAAATTCATTGTAAAATAAAAAAAAGTATAAAAATATTATATTTATATTGGGATTAAAAAAATATGTTGCAATTAAATTAGGACGGAAGGAATACTACTAGTCCCTCCGTCCCATGAAAAATACAACGTTACATCATCGTTATACTATTCAACACGTATTTTAAACAGTTCCGTTATTCGTCTTAACGATATAAGAAAATTAACTTATTGAGTGAAGATTGAAATATATGATTTAAATTATTATTATTATTTCACGATAATTTTTCATAAAATGATATTCGATCGTCTCGTGAACTATTCGTAACTTAAATATTTTTATTGTTAATCTAAGTTAAGTTTTTTTTATAGTACGGAGGGTATATTATTTTGATGTTGAAAATTAACCAACTAACATTCTCCGTTCGAGCGGATTAGCCGAAACTTACACTAACGCAATTAATTAGTCTTTCCATCAATGCCATTAATGTTGGGATTAATGAATAAATCCATATACTCATACTCGTAATCCTGCCCCCTTTTCCCTGCCGCAACCCCTCTCCTCAATCAATTTCAAATACACACACGCACACACGTCCCTTCTCTCTCTCTGTGTCCAGTTTTTATTCACCAGTCTCTTGTATTTCAATAAATGCGATCACACCTTCCTCCATGACTCCATCCTCCCCTCCCTCATTTACTCTCCTATCCTTCTCCTTCTCCACCACCACCGCCTTCATCTCCTTCTCCGCGTCGAAGTTGAATAAAACGTTACTCATCGATCTCTGCGAGAGCATCTGGCCATTTCTTTGGAGTAGACGACAAAGAAAGGAAGAAAAGTGAGTGTGGGGGGCGCGGAAATATTGGGGGCTAGGGTTTATGAGAAGTCTAGAAGAGGATTCGTATCGCAATCCGTATCGCAAAGAATCAAGAATTTGTCAACGAGTCTTCTCATCAACATTGCTTTCGTCGACTAGATCAGCTATATTTTTAGAGGTAGCAGCTACTGCTCCATTATTCCTTTTACTCCTCCTCTTCCGGTCTTCCTCCTCCTCTAGCTGGCTTCTCCGCTCTAATCAAAATCAAACCAAGTGCGTGTCGATGATCTCGCTTTAAAAGTAAATCTCGAAGCATTTTCTTTTGATCAACCGAATAGGTGATCTTCTGGTTTTAATTTTTACGAAACTTAGCGATCGAATTAATCTCACTTTGTTGTTGTCAGGTTCGATGATGCTGAGACGGTTTTTGTCATGCTTGTTGTTGCACACATTATTATAACCTCCCTCGTTTTTGTACTGTATAGTTCAGTGATCTCAACAACCCTTGCAAGAGGAGAGCAGTGCAGGCCAGGCCCCGGGGCCTGCCAGCCAGTGCCTTGATTTTTGTCGTTTTGCTTTCGTGCGATCTGTACTCGATTGTAGGGGGACTTTTGGCTTAGGGTTTCTCGATATCGTAAGCAATTGGTTTCGGAAAAACTCGAGCGGAGGAGGAGGAGGAGGAGGAGGAGAGGGTGTGGTGTGGGGAAGAGGGAGGGATGCCTGCAGGAATCATGATGTCGACGATGATGAGTCTCAACGCCGGCGATGTCGGCAGTACTGGATTTGGATCCTCCCCTTCGCATCTCACCCTTGGCCAGGTAATTAATCAAGTACTCGATATATTCTTCTTTTCGTTCCGTTGTTTCATATTTATTGAAATATTTTCATAAAATTGTAACAATTATTTTATTATCAAATAAAAAAATGTTAATGGGATTGAGGGTGATAAAATCTTTGATCTCATCCCCGTGATCCCATTCACTCGTGTGTGTATCTTGATATGATCTTCTTCATCTTAGAATACTCTCTTCCACTGTATCATACCTACCATTCTTTTTCTTTTTCTGTATTTCTTCAATTTCTCTTTTTTGTCGTTTTCAAACCACGCCAAAATTATTTGTTTTTTCTTTTTTTCTATTCCAATCATGAAATGGAGTAGATCGCTATATGCATGTTCGAAATCGTAGATTTGGATTACGGAGTACTTACTAGTATGATTTTTCATGAGAGTGGATTGAGTTTGCAGGCCTAGTAATGTTGAACAGCAAACTCCAAAAAGGATCGATTGACAATGTCAACGATATTTCTCCCTCGGGCTCCGTAGAACCGCGTTTACGGTCCTTTTTCCACTCCACTTTTATCTCGGGATTAGTGCTCCAATTTTGACAAATTAGAATGAACTTTTTCCGTGACCTTTCATCACCCAAAAGACGGAGTGTAATCTGATAAATACAGTACCATGTATTTTACCACATTTTTATCAACTCCTGAATAATTCAGTTGCAGGATATAGCTAAAAAACAACATTAAGTGGATGCGATCTGGACATAAGAGTTTTTCTTTTTTGTTTTTTTAAGAACATTTAACCCCTCAATCATATCCCCCAAACTATAAAAGTAGTTGCTTAATCTCTCAAATTTTAAAAAAATCTGAATTTTTGACATGATCCCTTACATGTATATATTTAGACGAAAAAATAGCATATAATCTCTGAATTTTCGACACGTGTTGCCTTCGAGGGTTTTTTTTTTTTTTTAAAGAAATTGTATATTTTCAAAGGGGATCATGTGTTAAAAATTAAGGTCTTTTCAAAATTTAAAGGGTTCAATGGCTATATTTAGAGTTTAGAGATAAAATACAATCGGATGATAATTTAGGGGATTAAATACTATTTTTTGTCAGAAACCTCCGTTGAAAGGGACATTGCCTATTTTCAAAATTGAGGAGGTTAATATACATGCAAAAGGTCTAAAATTCAGGAAGATTATATGCTATTTTTTTTTTATAACAGACATAAGATTATTTCTCCATTAGAACAATTTTTTTGTTTCATTTTCTTATGTATTTCAATCGTGAACATGTTTGTTTATGGTTTTATCTACCATTCCGGAACATGTTTCGTCTATCCATATGAGAAAGGATACTCTAAAATCATAAAAATAAATATGAAAATAAGAATGGCATTCTTGGTCCTTATGTTTGTAGATGATTTTCCAACCAAGCATGATGGACGGAGGGTCATTCACCGGTCAGCTACACCACATACTCGACATGGGCGGTGGCGCAGCCATTGGTGATGGTGGCGGTGGCCATGGAGCTCCCACGACTTCTGATGGAGCCGACATCACATGCAACATGAGGGACGAGGAGTTCGAGAGCAAGTCGGGCAGCGACAACCACGAGGGCGCTGGCGGCGTATCTTGTGATGACCTGCTTCAGGACCCAAACCAGCGTTCGACCAAGAAGAAGCGGTACCATCGGCACACTCTTCATCAGATCAATGAAATGGAAGCGTAAGACTCTAATTCCTCGCATTTTTAGCGTATATTTCCATTGTAATAGGAATAGTATACTAATAAGACACATGCGTATCATTGCCGAAACTTAAGATGATCTAATGAGCCACAATGAAACATTCAAAATAAACGATTAAGATTAAAACATGAATTATGTAACCATAGTTTTAATTTCAATTACTGAATCCCACTCCAGATACACAAATAGACATGCTTTTTTTGTAGATCACTTTAAGTGGCTCATAACTTATTACTTATAAACAACTTTGATGACAAGTTTAGAACATATATATACTGTGTATGTTTCGTATTCATTGTAAACGCTTATGTGAACGTGCTCAACCAAACATGTTCTGCGTTGATTTACTTCCTAGTGGAGCAATTTACAATGTTTTGAGTCACAACAAATTCGTCGTGGTGCAGATTTTTCAAGGAATGCCCGCATCCGGATGATAAACAGAGGAAGGAACTGAGCCGTAAGTTAGGACTCGAGCCATTGCAAGTCAAGTTTTGGTTTCAAAATAAACGCACCCAGATGAAGGTATAACTTTAATTTGGTGAACAATAAACTATTTGCAGTATATCCGTGTAAACGATATTTTTCATTGTCCTCATGTGATTCACAGTTTAATTAATATCCAAATGTCAAGAATGAGACGGAGATGGTAACGATTGTGTAGTCCAAGTGATTCGTTCGTAACACATATATAAGCATTGTCACATATCAGTTGCATGACATTTTTATCCATACAAACGTGGCTTGGTCATGCATATGCATAAGGAATTGTCACATAATCATATTCATATTATTTCGGGTGAAATGTGCTAGGATTAATGCACTTTTTAGCTATCGGCTTGTCAGATTTATACATGTTACATTCATCTTCTACTTCTTTCTGATCTTGATTATGTATTAGGCTAGCTAACTATCATCCATAATCATGTAGATGCAACATGAGCGCCACGAGAACTCCAACCTTCGATCTGAGAATGAGAAGCTGCGTGCGGACAACATTAGATACCGGGAAGCTCTCGGCAATACCTCTTGTCCCAATTGTGGTGGCCCGACTGCTGTTGGGGAGATGTCGTACGATGAACATAACTTGAGACTCGAAAATGCCCGACTAAGAGAGGAGGTGCTTGCATACCTAGTAATTATAGAATATGATGCGTAGCTTGGTAAACAGTAAATTTCCATGATTTTTTAGATCAATATATGTCAATGTATTGGCGCCATATTATTACAACTCAATCAATGCTTATCGTCCCACAATATTTCTGCATGTCATTTTTAGCAAAGTGAACGATATGGTCCTGAATTCTTCAATTGATTCAGATTGACAGAATCTCAGCAATCGCAGCCAAGTATGTGGGGAAGCCGGTCGTGAACTACCCTTTGATGTCCTCACCAGTTCTTCCTCGACCATCTGATCTTGGTACTTTCAGTGGGCTAACAAGCCTTGGAGACGAAATGTATGGAGGACGAGACCTTCTAAGGTCAATTACAGGACCAACTGACGAAGACAAGCCAATGATTGTTGAGTTAGCAGTTGGTGCAATGGAAGAACTCATTAGGATGGCACAGATGAATGAACCATTGTGGATGCCCGGTGTTGATGGAACCATGAGCGTGTTGAACAAAGAGGAGTACATCAGGATGTTCCCTGGAGGAATCGGGCCAATGCCTACCGATCTCAAAACGGAAGCTTCAAGGGAGACCGCAGTTGTCATCATGAATCATATTAACCTCGTTGAGATACTGATGGACATGGTACAATTTTCTCGATCTCATAGTGATTGTTGCTAGCAATCAATCCTACAGGAATAAATTTACAGCCGTGTTATCTTCTTATCTTCATTGATGAAATTCTTTTTCTGTACAGAATCAATGGTCGACAGTGTTTTCAGGAATCGTCTCGAGAGCTATGACCGTGGATGTTCTGTCAACAGGAGTACCAGGGAACTATAATGGAGCCCTGCAAGTTGTATGTTTCTGGTTCCATCTGTTTCTATACTTATTGAGACAATGTGATGGCAATTACACCAAGGGCAATGCCTTAAGTTCTAAAAGAAACTTCATTCTGCTTAATGATTCAGATGACAGCCGAATTCCAAGTGCCTACGCCACTTGTTCCAACACGAGAGAGCTACTTCGTAAGGTACTGCAAGCAACACAGCGATAGGACATGGGCAGTGGTCGATGTGACCTTGGACGGCTTACGCCCTTCTGCCGTTCCAATCAAAAGTCGGAGAAGGCCGTCTGGTTGTGTGATCCAAGAAATGCCAAATGGCTATTCCAAGGTAATCAGCATTCTATATCTCTGATAATTGCATATCATCTGCTTGCCTCGGGGACTTGAGCTGAGCTGCCGGTCTAATCATTCAGGTGACATGGGTTGAGCACGTGGAAATCGATGATCGAGGTATTCATAGCATTTATAAGCAAATGGTGAGTTCTGGACTCGCTTTTGGAGCCAAAAGATGGGTTGCAACCTTGGACCGCCAGTGTGAGCGTCTAGCAAGTGCAATGGCAAAAAGCATCACAGCAGGAGATGTTGGAGGTAATTCACATTTCCTTTTAATTCTCTTTTAGGAAGCAAAATAAATTGCTAATTTGATATGAATCACACTGCAGTGATAACAACTGCTGAAGGAAGGAAGAGCATGTTAAAGCTTGCTGAAAGAATGGTGATAAGCTTCTATTCCGGAGTGAGCGCCTCGACCGCCCACGCATGGACAACTCTATCAGGAAGTGGCGCCGACGATGCGAGGGTAATGACACGAAAGTGCATCGACGACCCTGGAAGGCCACCAGGGATTGTGCTAAGCGCAGCCACTTCGTTTTGGCTTCCTGTTTCTCCCAAGAAAGTTTTTGAGTTCCTACGTGATGAGAACACTCGCAACGAGGTACAAACATATCTGAGAACAATGTATTGCTTCTGTTTACGTTTGGTAATGTGTTAAGACGACTGAATATTCTCCTCTGGTAACGCAGTGGGATATTCTTTCAAATGGCGGCGTTGTTCAAGAAATGGCTCATATTGCCAATGGCCGGGATACTGGAAACTGTGTCGCGCTGCTGCGTGTCAGTGTAAGTGTATATTCTTTGCTCACAAGTTCTCAAAGCATAGTCTTTAAGACGATGCCCTAAACAGGGGCGAACAATTGCAATGAGAAATCTCATCCATCTATTCTATGTGTATATACAGAGCACAAATTCAAGCCAGAGCAACATGCTAATACTACAAGAGAGTTGTACAGACTCGACTGCCTCCCTAGTGATTTACGCACCTGTTGACATCGTGGCTATGAACGTGGTGCTAAACGGAGGAGACCCAGATTACGTCGCTCTCCTTCCATCTGGTTTTGCTATACTCCCCGATGGTGGTGGTGTTAGCAATGAAACCGCGGGGTCTGGTGGGTCTCTGCTGACAGTGGCATTCCAGATTCTGGTCGACTCCGTCCCAACTGCCAAACTTTCCTTGGGCTCAGTCGCAACTGTCAACAATCTTATAGCTTGTACCGTCGAGAGAATCAAAGCTTCACTTGCCGGAGAAAATCAAAGCATCATGGTAAGCTCCATATACATGTAGAGATAGCAAACAGAGTATTTTGATTGTGCCCATATTTATTCTGATACTTCTACTGCGTAGGACGCTGCGGGCAAATCAAGGGAATACATAGACTAAATTCCGAGGGCTAAGGGATGAGTTACACTGCGATGAAATCAAGAGCGCACCTCGCCACATCCTTTCGACAGCGTAGCTCATGCCGTGGTAGTACGTAATGAGTTCCCTACACCATTAGCAGTGAAGATTATACGGTATCTGTTGTTTCAAGCCCTGTCCTCATGTTTGGATTAACATTTAGGTTGTCGTAGGGTTGGGCTGTAGGATTATTAGAATATCTTGTGGTCTTTGTTATAACTTTACGTGGTCTAGAGCATTTAACAAGCAAAGAGGCTTGCTTCGTTTTCTCGTCAAACGAATCTTAAGTTCAGAGTAGGGGTGTAAACGAGCCGAGCCGAACCGACACACTGCCCGGCTCGGGCTCGGCTCGACTCGAAAATCGAAGGCTCGGGCTCGGGCTCGGGCCCAGGCTCGGTCGAGCCCTATTTTGTAAGCTCGAGCTTGGCTCGATTACATTTCGAGCCGGGCTCAAACTCGACTCGATAGGCTCGATTCCGGGTCCATTTCATATTTTTCTTAAAAAATATTTGAATATATATATTAATATATAATATGAAATATGTAAAAAAATATATATATAATTTATATAGGAGTCTCATTTAGGCTCGCAAGCCGTTTGAGCCGAGTATTAATGTGCTCAGGCTCGGCTCGATTAGGTACTCGAGCCGGCTCGAGCTCGGACTCGGCTCGAAAAAACCGAGTCGAACTCGAGTATTGGTCGAGCCGAGCCCGAGTAGCTCACGAGTAGCTCGGCTCATTTACAGCCCTAGTTCAGAGAGAACTGTCGTATCTTTGCATGTTTGAGCTTGTTAATCCTTAACATCAACGCCAAAGATCAACATGAAGAAATCCTATTTGCAAGAACAGGCGGCAAAAACAAGGAGCTAATGAAAAATGAAAAAACTGGTTCTTCATAAGTGAAAGAGTAATATTTGAAGTAGCAGCAATATACAGTGCACCGAGCAAACATGAAGGTAAAATGCAGCGAAAAAACTCTGGTGGAAGCGTTATGATATCTTTTTCCATTATCTTTTATCACACAATTTCTTTACAAGACCAAGAATGTCAACCAGAACAATGCTGCTGCTGAAAACAATACAACCAGTCAAATTCAAACAATTTCCTAATGGCCATAAAATGTTCCTCAACACCATTAGCTCGCCACATGAAGCAAGTACATACCTGAAATCTAATCAGAAACTTCCTGAAAATGGTGGCAGAGCAACAAAACATCAACTTGGCGAAGCATGGTCTCAGAACAATAGGCTCCAGCAACAAAAAAAACAGCCCATTTGAACCGGACTTTGAACAAAGCTCCAGTAATATCATTAAGCTCTTTTCTTCCTAGCAAACACAACTCTTTTGCCGGAATCTGCAATCTTGCCTGACGATGAGATCAAGCCACGACCAACGGCCAACAACGCCAAACCCAGAAACGGGAAATACATCTTCAACAGCTTATCTGAAGCCCTGCCGGAACCAATCAGTTCAGATAATATCGCCACCTGCAAAATTAACAGATAAATGTAACTATGGAAACAAGTGTATAAAAGTAGAAAGTCGATTCTCACATCAAGGAGCATCACTTCAAACTAATCAGTAATCACAACCACAAGAAAACAATCTGTTCGAGGAACTGAGGCAAGTAGATGAATAATGGCAGAAGTCAAAACGTAACAAGTTAGTTGAAGAGAATCGGATTTAAGTTATGAAGATAGGCTCAAATTTATGTGTCTGTACCCAAGTACAATACATAGATTAGGCATAGACATAACAAAGTGTGTGCAAGATAAACACAGTTCTCATGTCTTAATCGTGAGAAAGCATGGTAGTCCATTCCAATCAACGATAACTCAGTACGATGCTTTTGTCATGATACATGAACTGATGAACCTATGAGCAATCAAGAAGAACATTTCCCAGTTGTTGGTTAGGGAGACTCATCATCAACACATGCTGGTGTCTAAGATTTCCCAAGTGATTGCAAATAACCGTTTCTCCGCTTAAAGCACTACTATCATTACAACTCAACATCCCACAAAGCACGATGATCTACAATTATCTACACCACATTCTAAATCTATTATCAGCATAGTACTAACATATAACATTGGCCACCATGCACCAAAACATTTTTCTCATCTTCCTCTCATCGACACTACCTAAAATTTCCAACATTGGTTACATAAGATCCAGTTGATCACAACCACCTATCCCAAACACAATCATCACGTTTACCAACAACAATGACGAGAACTCACATAACCATTTGTGTCAACCTCGAAGGCCTATGTTACAAGCATATAACATAAGCCACATTGCACCAGATCATCGTTGTTATCTCCGCCCCATATACGCTACCTATTTTCCTACCATTACTTATACCAAGTCCCGTTAATCAGTACCATCTTTTATTCCACACAATCATCACAACTATCGAACCCAGAAACCAACACCAATCCCATAAACCCTAATTACCATCGAAGTGGTCATCGAGACCCCAACCACCAAACAACTCCTCCCAAACCAAGACCTCCCACCCAAAACCCCCCACCAAATTAACCACCGAGAGCGGCCACAGCACCACAAGTTCCATCCGCACCAACCCCACAAAGAAATGCGGCTTCTCCTCCACCAAATAGTCCCCGTACTCGGCGGCGTAGCGGAAGCTGAGATCGAGCAGGAGCTTGGGGTAGAAATGGAGAGGGAGAATTGATTGGGCAGAAGAGGACGAGGATAAAGTCGGTGAGGCGAAGGAGAGGGCGCATTGTTAGGGTTAGGGTTTGGTGGTGCTAAGGCGGAGGCGGCCGCGGCGGTGTGGTGGCGATTGGGGGTGATTGAAATGGCTGAGCTTCAAAACGGTGACAAATCTTCACTCACTCTATTCCAACAAATTAAATACCACACGAAAATAACAAAAAGTCAATGGGATCGAGTGGATGCGTAGTGATATAAATTATT